>PVJI01019372.1:0-31863 GCA_004026765.1 Micronycteris hirsuta
GAGTCCTCTGACGATCAGGATTTCCCCCCAAAGACGTCTGGTTCTCATTCCCTCTCACACACAATGCATGCTGCTATTTGCTAAGAAATATCGGAGGTTCTTTATTTCTGCTGTAATTCAAAGAAAAACTCTACCTTCTAATGTAAATTTCTTTTTAAAATTTTACATGATTTTGATTCTAATCTGTAAATTGAGTTATTAATTAGTCTATCAATAGTAGTAATTGAGGTTATCAAACATAGTTTCTTTTTTTTAATAATTACTTTATTGTTGTTCAATTACAGTTGTCTGCGTCCTCTCCCCTCCCCTCCCCCTACCCCCTCCAACCCCACCTCCCTCCGCTGCCTCCCTCCTCCCCCTTGGCTCTGTCCATGTGTCCTCTATAGTGGCTCCTGAAAACCCTTCTCCCCATTGTCCCCTCTCCCCTGGCCACTGTTAAACTGTTCTTAATTTCAATGCCTCTGGTTATGTTTTGCTTGCTTTCTGCTTTTGTTGATTATGTTCAAACACAGTTTCTTAATATCCCCACTACATTTCACCTAAGCTGTATCTTAATACTTTGTCCAAATTCAGGTTAAATCCTAATTCTCCATAAAGTTTGCAAAAGCCCTTTTTTTTCAAAAAGTGTCCATTCATTCCTCTTCTGGCAAAAATATGATTTCCAAAAACTTGTTTCATAGAACATTCTGATCCTTGAGATGATTTTTTAATACATTCATTTTATTTTTAATTAAGTTTGGAAAGTACCATATATTATATCCCCTCTTTTAGAGATTAAAAATGTAGACTAATTATAAAAGTTTTAAAATTTTCTCAGATAAAACCAAATTAGCTTGATTTCATTCAGGTATCTCCAAATGTATTTGATGATAGAAACTTTCCCCCATTCTCTAAGATTTTTTAACAATTCCTAAACTGTATTTTATGTATGGAATCTTAATTTAAGAAACACTGTATTATAGAAAGTAGATAAGATTGGTTGGTGATTAGTTTATGCACTGCTTTATGACTTTTTTTGTTATATTGAAATTGGCTAAGTTTCATTATTTACATTTTTACACATTTATGAGTGCCTTGAGTAATGTCTTTTTTCTTTGTTCTTGATGAGTCATATACAAAAATTACTAAAATATGTGAATTTTAGCTGCAGATTTTTAAAGAATATTTTCTAGTCCTATATTAGTATAAACTTATTTAGTCCACACTACAAGCCTTGCTTCATCAGCCAAAACATATTTTTTATTTTTATTATTTTTTTAAAGATTTTTTATTTATTTATTTTCAGAGAGCGGAGAAGGGAGGGAGAAGGAGCAATGTATGGTTGCCTCTCACATGGCCCTCATTGTGGACCTGGCCTGCAACCCAGGCATGTGCCCTGACTGGGAATCGAACCGGGACCCTCTGGTTCCTAGCCCGCGCTCAATCCACTGAGCTACACCAGCTGGGCAAAACATATTTTTTAATATATTTTCTTGGTTATATCCATGTCCAAGTATGTGCTTAGTGATATGATCCCATAGAGCTGGTCCCCAAATCACACAAAATTCTCTGAAATTCCTTAATTTATTTTCTCCCAACTGATGCATCATTGACACATGAACACGGGTTTGGGCAATTTATATGCAGGCTACATAATGCAGAGAGTGAAGCAATTATCCCAGGTAGTTATCTCCATTGATTAAACTCACCTTCAGTTGTCTCTTTTTTTCTGAATCATTGGATGAGGACATACAAGGAAAATATCCTGCTAAAATTATAAATTCCTACATTCACAGATAACACTTTTCGTCCTTCATAGGAAGAGTACTCATCTCAAAGATCGTGATTGTAAATGAGTAAAAGCCTGTATTCTCATAGGGCAGTGATTCTCAACTTTCCTGCACGTCCGAATCATCTGGAGAGCTTACTTAAAAAGACATTGCTGGTGCATGCTCCAAGAAGTTCTGTTTCTGTATGTCTAAGGTAAAGCCTGAGAATTTGTGTTTCTAATAAGTTCACGGGTGACGATGATGGGGCCATTCTTGGCACCACACTTTAAGGACCATTGACTCATCCTGCTATGAGAGAATTGATCATGTTGTAACAGTCAGTGCAACTATGGCATATTTACAACACACTCCCATCTTCGTAAAAAATCTATCCATATACATATAGGCTTAGCCTTTCTACTTGCCACCAGCTATTAGCTGACCAGTTCGATCAGTCAACTGTTAAGTTACTGACCTATATTCCTATTGTATTTCTCCAAGCATGTATGAGGAAACTGTTGACTGAAATAATCACTTGCCCAGAGTTTAAGACTTACCATTTTTTAGAATGTTAGTTCAGTTCTATTAAATAATTTCCCCACTAAAAAAGTTAAGGCTCTGGCTGGTGTGGATCAGTGGGTTGGAGCATTGTCCCAAAACCAAAGGTCACAGTTTTGATTCCCAGTTAAGGCATATGCATAGGTCATGGGTTTGGTTCCTGTTTGGGGAGCATACAATAGGCAACCTATCAATGTTTCTCTCTCATATCAATATTTCTCTCCCTCACTCTTTTCCTTCCTTCCCCTATCTCTAAAATCAATAGGTGTGTCCTTGGGTGACAATTTTAAAAAAGTGTAAAGTTAAAAGGTAAGGCCCTGGCTTGGTAGCTTCGTTGGTTGGAGTATCGAAGATTGTGGGTTCGATCTCCAGACAGGACACATATAAGAATCAACCAATGAATGCATAGATAAGACAACAAATTGATGTCTTTCTCTCTCTCCTCCTCCTCCTCTCTCTATCTATCTCTCTCCCTCCATTTCTCCTTTCTCTCTCTCTCTAAAATCAGTTTTTAAAAAGTTAATGTAAACCAAAGAAGTTCAAAAAACTCTGCAAGACAGGTTTTATGAATCAATTAGGCAGACAAATTATCAAATTAACACTTTCAGGAGTCTTCTTAAGAAAAATCATTGACCACCATGGTCTGCTTAAGAGGAGGAAAGTTGACTTGCAAATAGGTAATGGCATATTATATATGTGGAAAAAGGCTGTGGACAAAGTAAAGGGCACATCCAGCCACAATAATGCATTCCATGTGGACAAGAGGACATTCTAGACTTTACTAATTCTGGAACTGATCAGATTTCTTTCATTTTGCAGTTGCCATATAACGTACAGAATGCCCAGTTAAACTGAATTTTAAATAAATGACTATTTTTAGAATAAGCATATGCCAAATATTGCATGGGTTATACTTGACTAGAAATTATCTGTTATTTATCTGAGCACCAAATTTAAATGGGTGTTTTTGTTTGCTAAATCTGACAACTGTATTCTAATTGGACTTGCTCATATGAAAGCCTGGCAGGAGAAGTGTGGATGTTGTTCAGTAAGTCCTCACTTAATGTTGTCGATAAGTTCCACAATTTAAGTGAAATGACAATGTATAACGAAACCAATTTAACCACAGGCTAATTGATGTAAACAAGAGTTGTTACTACAGCTTCTTATCAACCGTATAACAAAATGATGATGAATGAAACAATGTTATTAGAGGATGTACTGTAGGTATCTAGCTATGAATAAAGTATTTTCCCTTTTAAATATACCATTGTTTGTATGATTCAGCATTCATTCAGGTAAATGGAATTCTCTTGAGTATCAACACCTTACAAATTTGTTGAAGAAGCTGAGGAAGAGAAGTTCCCAAAAGGGAAAAGTAAGTCACCAACTTCCCTAAACACTCAGGCAGATGGAAAAGTCAAGACCAGCAGTAGAATCTGGGAAGCCAGGCACTTACTGCTGTGGGAGTGAGACTGGGAATGGGAACGAGTAGGCAAGCAATGGAAAGCTCTGACCTCTGCCTCTGGAGACGAGCCCATGGGGACCAAGAATATCACGGCCAGTTGGTGATTGAATACACCAGACAAAGACCACTCTTGATATTTTTGAAGGTATAAAGATAGCCATTAGGGTTTACTTTTACTGTTTTCTTCCCATATTTTTATATATTTTTTTATTTTTTATTAAATTTATGGGGGCGTCACTGGCTAATAAAATTATATAGGTTTCAAGTGTACAACTCTATAATACATCATCAGTATATGGCATTGTGTGTTTACCAAAGACAAATCTTTCCATCACCATATATTTGATTCCCTTTTCCCTTTTCTACCTCTCGCCCCACCCACCCCCTTTTTCTCTGATAACCGCCACATGGTTGTCTGAGTTTATGAGTTTTTGTTTGTTTGTCTTGTTTGTTCACTTGTTTGTTTCAGGTTTAGATCTCACATATGAGTAAA
This sequence comes from Micronycteris hirsuta, assembly GCA_004026765.1. Lineage (NCBI taxonomy): Eukaryota > Metazoa > Chordata > Mammalia > Chiroptera > Phyllostomidae > Micronycteris > Micronycteris hirsuta. Next base: position 4,268 of record PVJI01019372.1, read on the forward strand.
ACCTGCCTGACTGGGCACTGGATGATAAATTATTCCTTTCCTCTCCTCTCAAAGGCTTTATCTCCGTGAAGCTGGCATCTATTCTAGTCTCTTTTCTTCTTACATGCACATTCTACAGAGAACTGTGATCTTCACACTTTTCCTGTGACTGGGAAGAATAAATGCATTTCATGTCCCATGGCCTGCTGTCTTTTTCTTTATTTCCCCAACTTCTGCTTCCATATTTCAACAGCTTCAGAACTTGGGTGGGGAAGGAAGTTGATTCAGAATCAACAGCAATCACAACAAGGACAGGTGCGTGAAAGAGTTTGCAGACACCTGCTTTGAAGGATGAAAGCCCCTATTAAGGGAACACAAGATGACATCTTGAAGTTCCTAGAGTCGAACAACTTCTCTCTCCTGGTAGCATGTACCCTAATTCCTTAGTAACCTCTAAAATCAGCTGTGCTTATTTTCCTGTTAAGCACTATTCTTTCTCATTTCCTTTATCTTGTGCTTTAGTCTAGCATATGGCACTACAATATTTCTATTGGCATATTTTTAAATAATTTAAACATGCTGTTTTCACTTACAGATTGTGTTAGCCCAGGTTCCATTAAAAAAAAAAAAAACTGATTCTGAGGAAAACAAAACAGAAACACAAAGCACCCTGTGCTTACATATTGACACTTTAATGGGAGTGCACTCACAGGGAAGCAGGAGAGAATATAAAAGGGAAATGAGGCAAAAGTGAGGAACAGTAAGTGAAAAGAGGGATTCACTCACCTGGTCATGACTTTGTGGTAAGAGTGGCTGATTTCTCTGTCTAACAAATTGCCTTCAGAGAGGTACAAAGTATATAAAGAGTCTGATGGAAAGAAATCCAAGCCAAATGAACACTTTTCTTCAAATGAATTCTCAGATACTTGTGTATGTTCAATTGCATTGGCAATTACATTTTAACCATTTTTGAAGGACTTATTTTTAACTAATATGTTTATGTTTTGCTTTTAGTTTTGGGGTGTTTTTAAAATATTCAATCCTTAATTATTGTAGAACTCTAATCTGTAACTAAGTAAACAAGTTATAGGGGACATTCATTTATTTGTGAAGTAACTTTTATCCTATAAACATTAATGGAGACATAGATTTTATCAAACACCAAAACCCAAGTATGCTGCCATGTCTTTTTAAAACTAAAACTCATGAAGCACCATGATCACCATTTTGCTTATAGTAAACAGATAAATAAATAAATAACCACCTATTTAAACATTAAAATTGAAATCTATTCCCATGGAAACCTGACAAAGTACAGTTAGGAAAAAACTGACTTCAGAAATTATTGATATGGTATGCAATTATAATAATTATTTTCATTTCCTAAGTTGCTTACCATTTAAGGCAAATGAGCATGCAGCATAAAATTTTTACATATTATTGATGTAAAAAGGTTATGTACATGGTTTATTAATATGGTTTAGTTCTTTTAACAACAGTGCTAAATTCTAGTCATGCCTTTCTAAATTCTAGTCATGCTTTTGATTTTCTTTAATTACTATTGACAACAAATAAATAAGTTCTACTCTCAACTTCATAAAAGCAGAAAAATAAATCAGAGTCATATTTTGAATTAAAAATTTAAAAATTTTAACTTTACAGATTTATTTTTCTATAACCCAAAGTTTGCTGTAATTGGAAGTTTATTGATAAAATTTTTCTGTAGAAATGCTTCAAACACACATAAACACTGACTACATACTTTAGTAAATGTTGCTTTATAGCCTAGAGCCATGCAGAGGGAAATGTATTTGAGCTAGCTATAGATGTTGATAGTTCATTTCATGAAGACATAAGCTAGTTGAATTAAAGTAGTATTGTACTTGATATTTCAGGCAAAAATATTATGATGGACCAGAATGCAGGCAAACCTCACATTGGCTCTACAAAGTACATGAAAGATAGAAAAAGTATTACATTTTCCTGTTCATTTTGACTCCAGGACAGAACATGCTCTGTAATACTGTGTTTAAAAATCAACATTTTTTCTCTTTAAAAATCAACAAAAGGTCTTTAAAACGTTGATGGATGTACTTCTCACAACTTCACCTGATCTTTATGATTGCTGAAATTATTAACTGATCAGACAACACTTCTCTTGTCACCTTCTCATGACAAACTTATCTTGATGACAAGGTCAAAGAGGACTCAATCACATGTACATTATCCAAATTCTTGGACAGAAACTTACCCAGTTGAAAATCTTGCAAAAAAATGTTTTGCTTTTTCAGGTTTATTGGCCTGAATTAAAGGGAAAAGAAGTAATTTTATTTTTCAAAATGGATGCTTCCCAACACCACATAATAAACACTCAAAGTATTCGTTTCTTTCTGTATTATAAGTGTGCATACTCTTGTCCATTGGATTAAGAAAGTTTTTACCTAAATGCTAAATGATCATAGCTTGAGTCTAAAACCATTAGAATTTCTGAGCCATCTGCAAAATTTCTTTAGTGTTCTTGAACAAATATTTGCTTTGGGTGTGACTGCGTTCTAGGCACTGTGACGATGAGAAGATACACAGAATCTCAGGTCCCTGGGGTTCTGTTACAGATAGATATCAGATAGATAGATGATAGATAGATAGATGAAACAAACAAGGAATTGATCTAAAAAGTAATACTGATGTGCCTACTTTAAGAAGGTGTTCGGAAAAGGCCTCTCTATGAAGGTAATACTGAACAGATTTAAAAATAAAAAGAGAATAAATAGTTTTAGAAACCAGGAAGGGAACAGCAGTACATATATACAATGGAATACCAGCCAGCTATGAGAAAAGGTAAAATATTGCCATTTGTAACAAATTGGGTGCTAAGTAAAATAAGTATCACGCTAAGCGAAATAAGTCAGACAGAGAAGGTCAAGAACCATCTGATTTCACCCATATGTGGGATATAAAACTGAAAGCGACAAATAAACAGAAACTCATAGACACAGACAACACCATGGGGGTTCCCAGAGGAAAAAGAGGTGGGGAAGTAGGAAAGGGTAAAGAGGATCAAATGGTGAAGGAAAGAGATTTGAAGGAAGGAAGGAGACTGGTGATATAGATGATGTATCAGAATTTTACACTTAAAACCTATATCATTTTATTAACCAATGTCATCCCAATACATTTAATACAAAAAGTAAGCGGGTTAGCCCTTAGTTGATGTGAAGAATTTAACAGATATTCTTAGATGGGGAAAAGATAGTGTTAAATGATGCTGGATATGCAGATATTAGTTTGTATTTTACTTCAAGTAAAATAAGGAAACACTGGCAATTTTGTAAACATACAAGACAAATGATGCAATTTATATTTTTAAAGAGTTACTCTAGTAGCTATGTTGATATTGAAGAGTTACAGTAGAATCGGAGAAGCACTTTACCAGGCTTGTAACAGGTTGGGGAAAGCTGATGGTGGTTGGACTGGGCAGTAAACAAGAAATTCATGAGAAGTAATCAACAACAGCAACGTAGGTACTTAGAGTAATGACAATACTTTACAGTAGCCTGGGGTATTTGAAAGAGCAATTACAATGTTACATATGGAACCTAGATTACACCCAGAATAAAGTGATGACAGAAGATACCCTGAATCATCAAGAAAATATTGTGAGGATAATGGTCTGGCAGTTCCAATAAAATTGAAAGATTGTGGCAGTGAGTTTCTTGAGCAAGTGAGGATACAAAATGCTGTGGTTGGGAAGCAAACTTTCTGAACTAAAATTTCAAAGGTGGCTTGAAACTGAAGATGATGAATCGAGAGGGCGGCCATAGCAGTACATAGCTGAGCTGTAGGAGAAGGAAAGACAACCGAAGATGAGATTGTGAAAGATCAGTGTCAGATTGTAATCTCCGCGGGGGTTTCATTCACAAGGATTAATGACCTGTATTGGCAAAGAGAGAAGGACAAAGTCTTCACTGCATTTGGTAAAGTTACCATGAAGTTAACAATATAGGATTATTGCACAAATCATTCAGTTCTTTAAAATATTTAAAAATTGAGGTTGGAAACAAAACTATAATTGTTCATTGAAGAACTGTAAATAAAATAGTCTCTTCATCTCTAATGTAGAGATAATTACATGTGATTTCAGATTAGGTATATTAGAGCATACTTACTTCAACCTTAGCATGATAAAGTACTTTGAAAGCCTTAGAAAAAAAATGCTGAAAATATACAAACTATCACCATTATAAAAGCAAGCTTGAATTCAAAGTCTCTACCTAGAATGCATTTTATTCTTCTAGTTTTGTTTTTATGAGCAACTTTACTTCGATACACAACCTCATTTAAATAGATTTAAAATATTTAATATGAACAATTCAGAATTGTTTACTATGTCTTATTAATCTACATAAAAGACAAAACTCAATGTTTTTCTTAACATGGCAATGGAGTTATTGTCCGCAGGAAAAGATTGTTTCAGCTTGGATTCCTTGCCAAGCAATTAAAACATGCAAACAAATTGCTAAGAGTTTCTTATGAAACATAAATACTGATATTTTATGTCCTTGAGAAGACTATCAAATATCAAGAACTGGGCTAAAAGAAAAAATGTCATCGGGCGTCTGCAGTCTGCTATACAAGTAACCTGTGATTAAATTTATCAAAGAAAAATCCATAAGCATAGGACTTTTAGAAAATTCAAATCGTGTATGACCACAAAACATTTAGCATCACCTGTGAATCAGGGATGTTTCTGCGCTAAAGAAAGAGCTTCCTGATTCAAAATTTCTCCATTTTGAATTGTTTCTTCCTTCTCACATTTTTATTCATTCTCGCAAAAGCATCATCTGGCTAAAGAACAAAAAGCAGGATGAGGAAATCTTAGAGTACACACTCTAAAACAAATGAGGGAGCAAAGTTCCTATAACTTAAAATATTGCTCATTTCCTTTGGGTTTCTTCCTAAATATTGGTTAGTATTAGCTAACATGATAAAACACCATGTAGTAAAAAATATGGTTTCATTGCTTACTGTACATTGTTGGAATCCTAGGCTGAAAGACAGTGGTTAGTTTTTATATTTGAATAAAGCACTGCTAGAAAACTTTTTCAGATCGGGAAAGTGATTTTGCAAATTCAGTTTATTTCCATAGATTTTTATTCCCACTAGAGAAGTTTAGTTATTTCTTGACAGAGTGAAATCATTTAGCTTTAAATACTTTTCCACTTTCAATGTGGAGATGGATGAATTTCAATGTAGCAAATGATGATCTCTCCCATTCTTTATTCTTTGAATTACAGTGATAAAACTTAACTCAAATTTATCAAAAAAAATGCTGTGAAAATCTGTCATAAAAATAGGAAAATTTTGGTTGAAACTCTGGCAACAATACTCTGTTAGAAGTCATTTATCTGATAACATTGTTGTTTTAGTTCATAATTATACTCATGAGGGAGAGCTGTCGAATGCATTCATCTGTCAGTCTTAATGCTTTATGATTGCTACAAATACTGAATTAAGTGAAAAGCTGCAAATCTTCTTTTGTGTTTAATAGATAGATCATAAAAAAAAATAAAATGAAATTGATTTGACAGAGTCTAGAGAGGAGAATACCATAGTAGTTAAGAGCTCAAGTTTTAAATCTGGTAAAATTAGAATTAAATTCTCTTTCCCACTTAATAAGTTTTATCATTTTAAAGAAATTCAGTTAGTTCTTCTAAGCATTTGTTCCTTCATTTGTAAAATATTATTGACACACTTATAGATTTATAAGAATTAAATATCTCATGTATAAAACTCAATGTCTTGCAGTAGTAAACCTCAATAAATTACATATACATAAATACTATATGTGGTCATATTATTTATATATATTAGTAAATGCATTCATATAACTAGATGGATATTCAAAATAGGTTTTGCTCAGGGAATTTGCATTGCCAAATGATACTATTTACTAAATAGCTTATTCCATTATAAAGAGACAAGCAATACTCAAATTGAGAGCTTTTTCTGAAATAGCAGGAAAATCATCATCTATATTAGAGTCTGTCTTAAAAATTTTAGATAATCAATTAAAATAAGTTTAGTTAAAGAAATTTAATTTATTAGATAAATATGGTGTCAAACTAATCTTTTACTTCTTCATATCTACTGTGCTGCATCATTTTCATGTTATATCTTTATGTGTCCCTTGGTCACTACAAAATATGGAAGTGCTTGTTAAGCCACACGAAATTACTCACAGTGTGGTTTTAAAATCTGCTATAATATCGCCTTAATCAGACACTCTCACTAACCATAGCAGTTCACTGTACAGCTTTTAGATGAAGGGAGTTTTACCCAATGGTGTCAGTGCTGACTTGATTGGAGACCTGTGCCTCTCTCGATCACTGATCATTTTCTAGAAATGTTCTCTATAAACTTGCAAGTTCACAGATTCACCATGCCTATAAATTACTTGTGCTTTTAATCTAATTTAATTAAGTAGCCGCTTCTCTCAATGAGCAATTTTACAAAGAATTAACTATTACATTAATATAGATCTAGGTAAGAATTGTTTAATGCCACTATGAAGTTTTGCATTTTTTCTCAAAGAACAGCACACCGTACCTTAAACAACAAATCGAACAAACCCCCTAACATCTACATTTCACATAATGGAATTAGACACATACATGATACGTTTTATTATCTGGAAAGTAAATTATTTTACTCAGTAACATGTTTTTAGAATAATTTTAAATAGCAGTTATTTTCATATTCTACATTTTCCTTCTGGTGAGGAGATGTCTTGCCTGACTAATAATCAGCAGAGTGTAAATTAAAACAAGACTATGCCATCAAAATTTGAAAATATCAAGTATTCTTAAAGATATATTGGTATAAGAACTTCTATACTATATCCTCTTATTATTTTCTGAGACTCTTTTCATGGATATAATTCTAAAGTTTCTAAGCACTGGAAATCCAGCATTTGGTATCAAAAGGAAATATTAAGCCTGAGAAAAAAACTTACAAGACTGAAAAGGAAAGTACAGAGAAAATTGTTCTTAACAGAATATGGGGAATGTAAAACCCCTTCTATATTGTACTGTGGGGCATTCTCACTCATTAGCAATTCTGAACGAGTAGTCTGGAACAGATAACATTATATTTATTAATAATTTATCAATAGATAATACACATTTCTCTTATTCTTCAGATTTCATCTCCATCTAAATTCATAACAGGCATTGCTTGTAAAGTACCCAGGTAAGAATAGTTGCCGGATTCCCTTTTACTGCTCTAAGCTATGCAACATTTTCTAATCATTCACAAGGACAAATGTCGCCATTCCCGGTGGCATTCAAAGTGCCTCGTATCTGTTTTTATCCTTTATTTTCTTTAAAGGCCACCTGACCGTAAAAATATAGCCCAGCTTCAGGCTGGTATACTTTGGAGACTTTGGGTGGGCTAGGGCAGTTGAATAGTGTTTGAAACTGTGGATATGATCCAGTTTGTCACAAATGCACATATAAATCCTTGCTAAAAGGTAACATATTCTTTTTGCTGTTTAAAATTAAATCTATGTGTGCAATTGTATAAAGTAGTTGTTCTAAGTCACCATCCCCTCTGACTTTATAATTAACTCACCTTATTTTTACTGACATCCTAAATGTTAGCTAGGATCTTGGTTTCTCCAGCAGACCGAGAAACTTCACATGGTGGGACCACTGTGGTTCTTTGTGTCAAGGAAGTGTGGATCTTTCCCACAAGGAAAGTCAAGAGATAATTCATGGCTGGGTGCCATAATCCATAACCTAACAGCTAGACAAATTACCTAGAAACCATGGATAGATCCAGGTTCTACAAATAAAAATAAATATTTTCAGATTATCACAATTTACATACCATACATAATATCCTTGCACTTCACAGAAGTTGAATTTTTAGTACAGCTTAGGTTTTGTTTATAAAAACCTGGTTTTCCAGAAACACAGTAAAATCTTGGCATTCTAAAATAATTTTTACAAACCAGAATGAAGAAATACCACTTTTTACATAATACTGATACTTTTAAAGTATATTTTCAACTCCAGCTGTCTCACTGCCACACCTGTCATACCACCCTGGCTAACGTGGCTCCGTGGGCGAGTGCCAGCCTATTGACCGAAAGGTCACCAGTTTGATTCCTAGTCAGGGCACATGCCCGTGTTATGGGCCAGGTCTCCAGCTGGGGGCTGATCGATGTTTCTCTCACATGTTGGTGTTTCTTTCTCTCCCTCTCTCCATCCCTTTCCCTCTCTCTAAAAATAAATAAATAAAATCTAAAAAAAACCCCACCTGTCATACCAGGAACTGTCACCTGTGTTAAAGATCTCCCCCTCCGTACAATAAGAGCACACCAACATTTAGAGACATTTAATTTTTATTTGTGTGTTGATAACAGAGATAGATATTCATTTATTTTAATGAATGAACCTTACGTCTTTGCGACCTTTTAGTCAATTTTACAGTAACAATAACTAGGCCACCTCTGTCCATTTCAGGGGGGCGTTCTCACTCATTAGTGATTCTGGACAAATAGTCCAGAACAGAAAGTTCAGCTCAAACAGTGCAGCAACCAGCATTTCCCAAGATGCTTGCTCACCGGCATAACCTGGCGGTAGTCATTAGTCTGGTTTCATTCAGTGGAGAAGAGAAAACTAGCAATCTTGCTCAGTCCCTGCATTGTTTCCAGTAACGGCACTTTTATGATGAGAAAGTCAGTTCTGTGCTGTAAGAATTTTTAAAATATGCAATACTTAACTATTTAGTCAGGGGCACTGACCTCTTTTCCCTTGGAATGTCAAATCAAAAAATTAACAACGGCCAACAGAGCAACAGCTGTCCAGTGTGAATGCCCTGTCTTAAACCATAAATATGTCATATAATAAGAGTTGCGTCTTATTGGTCATGTCATATAATATGGTTACATCTAATTGCTTAATTCTTAGTACCAGAAATCCCTATATACAAGTATAGACGTCTGACTTTTAAAATGTCACTTTGGAGCAAAAAGGGAAGGTTATTACTATTATTACTTTTTGGAAACTCAATCAAAATTGTATCTATTTTTTTCAGATATGCAAAAAAGCTATAATTTATTTATTTATATATATTTATGTATTTTATCTGTGGTGTGCAGCAGGATTTTAGTAATTAGTTTATGTGTGCCATGAAATAAAAATGGTTGAAAACCACTGGAGTAGAGAATGAAGTAAATACCACCTATGTGTGTGGCAGGTCGGGGCGGGGGGTGGAGGGAAAAGGGAAAGAAAAAAAATTCTAGTCTCCTGTTGACAAACATGGTGGAATGCCATCCTGTTGGAGACATTGCTAGTCACACAGTACAGGACAGAACTCATTTAGAGCATCTTTGAATAATGGGGGAATGAATTCGCAGCATAGAATTTAATTTTACTGGTTAACAGGAAAAGGTGAAATGAAAAGGTTTACCAGCTGCTACCAGGGTTTTCTTAAGACCAGAGTGAAATTCAAATGAGGACAGGGTGGCTGGCCATGTTTCCAAGGAGAAAAAGAGAAATTAGTATTTGGAAGCTGTCATTTATTCATTTTTGGAGACATGGCTCTAAGATAGTAAATCTTGGCACCTACCAACCCGTTATTAGACAGCAAAGCACACTAAGCTTTTCCAGCGGAGTTCTAGCTATGTTTTCAGCTGAAAGTCCTTGTTCTGAACGCAGTCACCAGACACAGACTTCACACTGTCCCAGTCATGTGAAAGGAACTGTTGACACACTCACGGTCCTTTGAGAAAACACAATCACATAGCGGCAGTGCTTCACAAACTTTCTTATGTCACTGTATGCGGAGCAAGTGATGATGTTTATGTAGTGCAGGAAAGGCTGCCCAGGATAAAGTGAGGGGTCAGGTGATCTAAGAAGCCTTGGGTTCTGCCTGGCCACACCAGGGTGGCTTCTTAACAGAGGTCTCATCACACCCCTTAGGCAAATCTGATCTGATCTACCAAATGAATATTCCAGCCCGCTCGTGAACAGTTTACAGGCATTAAAGAGAAATCAAAGCTCTTCTTTTTCTGCAGCTCTCATATTTGCAAGGGCTTAAGCAGAACATCTGGCCACTTAAGAATACTTTCTACATAAAATTTAAACCTGTGTGGGGATTTCTGATTTGGCATTTCAGATGCCTTAGGCAGTGACAGTGCTAATGAATTCGAGAGAGATTATAACCTCCTCTACCACCGGAACTGTAAAGTGTGAGCCCATAATCTCAAGTGTTCATTCCTCAGATCAAAATATTTTAGAAGAATCCTGCCAATCATCACTGTGTTTGTTTTAGTTCACGGTTATGCTTTATCCGTTCTGAATAGCATAAGAGGTCTCAAGAATTTTCAGGTGAAAAAATGGACACTGAATATATTTACAAATAGTCTCCAAAGGGTGAAGGGGAAGGAAATAGTCCACTTTTTTTGTCTTGAGAGCCCCGCCCCCAAACACACTCTGTGTAATTTACAATGAAACAGTTCCTCTGTCTTTCACACCAAACGTCACTATGCGGGCTTTGCTGGAGAAACTTGGGGGCACATCACTCATATTCAGCTCCTCCTGGCATAATCTCTTCACAGCACGTGCTGGGGCAAGAGTTACACTGTGGAAATTGAGAGTGAATCCTTTGCTATTTTGAGCAACTATCTGTAGAGCACCAAAGATAATCTGTGTAAAACAAGGAGACTGTCTCCAAGTTTCTCTGCCTTTTCTTTCCCCTTCTTTTTATTTGTTTTTAATTTAACGAGGGAAGGGGAATGTTTGAGAGAGTTACCAGGGGAGAGAGCTCCGCTGATGAAGTGGACTGTGGAAGCAGTTTGAGAGTGAGGGATAGCCACAGCCTGGGTTGCACTATTAGGCAGAAAACAATATTTTTTAACAGCCCGAGTAGAAAGTAACAGAAGTACCATTAACAATTTAGCTTCTCCAGAAGTAAGAAACACTCATTGCTTCCACAATTTTTCTCAGCCAAGAAGAACCCGCGGGCATTGTGAAAGGGACGGTAACTGATGGGTTTTAATATGCGAGTGCACACGCTCCAGGAGCCCCGCCAGCCCCGCCACCCGGGCAGAACGCGACGCAACGGAGGGAGCGAGACCTCGCAGAGCAGGCACTGCAGACCCGAGGCCGGTTTATTTTCTTGCCGACCTGCCAGCCTTTTAGTTTTTTTCTCTAGTGTATATAAGTTTCACTAATCTGTAAATACATTGATTTATACAGTTGTACAAAAATATATTTAAGTAATATTATTCATAGGTCTCAAACACGATGGTAAGAAGCATGTCAAAAGTCCATGAAGTGTCCGTTAAGGTTACTGCTTTCAATGTCATGAAAAATTGTAAGAATTTATAGATACACAGATAAATATACAGGGATCATACTTTTATTTTCTCTCCTTTGAACTTTAATTTTTCTCATCAGAATTTTTATACATAACCAGTATCAACACTTTACCTCAGGTGTTAAGTACCTTATTGTATTTGTCCAAACTCCCAAAGTAATTAGAGATTTCACATATATACTTACATAAATATAACAATATAAAATATTTATGTAAGTATATACTTAAAGCTATGGTTTAGTACTAATTAAAAATGTTCTATTTTTTATAAAATATTAACTCATTATTTTTTATAATATGTATCCATTTTATGTCGGTAATCCACTTCTGAAAACATTCTTCATGAGAGTGTAAATAGGGAGACAATCTCCCATTGTTTTACTGTTTTACATTGTTTTAGTTCATTTTCATGTCAATCTTCATCATTTTCTTAAAACATAACCAAAATACAGAACCATACTTTTATATGTTATAAATTATCATACTAAAGATTAAAACATTTAAAACATTTCTTCCCCATCACCAAAAATCCATTCATTATCCACCGGCTGTAGTGATCCAGCAATAGTAACCACACAAAGCAAGCAGCTCCTGAGATGCAGGACCCCTTGGTTGAGTTCTAGGGAGATTTTTAAACCATTCAGTCAGTGTGATCCTGGCATTTCTCCAATTGTATTTGAAATAGTGCTTACAGACTTTTCCCACCAGATAATTTATGTTCTGAGACATTAGTAACAAATTTTCCTATGTAATCGTCAACTGAAAAACTTGTGATCAAGAGTTAAATATATACTACACAGTTTTTATCTTAAAAACTTAGAGGCACAATTTGCCACTTTCTACAACTACTTTTTGCTAACCAGACTTCATCATCCTAGCTCTGATTTTGTAATTTAACTTAATTTTCCTACAGAAACACATCAAGAGTAGGCCCATCAGTTTTTCTCTCAGTTTCAACTTCAATGAAATTAGTCTTTCTTTTAATAGTTTTCCTTATTTCCAGACCATAGCATGGGATGAGGGTGGGGGAAGATTTTATGCGACCACAAATCATAACATTTGATAATTTTATGGTGTTCCAAAGTGAGAGTATTCATTGCTATGTGCTTAAAGGGCTCGAATTCATAGAATTTGTAGCTTGGTCATAATTATGTAATTAAGTTGTATTTCGAATAAGAAGATTATATGTAATACCTTCTGTTTTCCTTTGTGTATGTCTGAAACAAGCGAAGATGATCTGAAGCAATAAAGCCTGACCATGTTGGCCCTACATGTTCCAGAACACGTTCGGGCAGCAAAGGGCTTGAAGGGAGAGGCTAATGTTTCCCAGTCACTCAGAAGGAACAACAGCTGGCAGGACAATTGCCATGATTTTATCAAAGATCCAATCCACCTCATTTCTTCTTTTTCTTTTTCCCAAAGACTTTATTATTTCAGCACAGTTTAGAGTTCACAACGAAATCAAGAGGAAGGTGCAGAGATTTTCCAAAAGCCCCCTGCTTCCATATATGCATATCCTCCCACTTACTAACAACATCAGAGACTATGTGGTTTATATGTGCATGTATACACACACACACACACACACACACACACATATATATGGACTATATATATACACATATATATGGACTATATACATATGGACTCTGAAGGCATCATCAAGTGAAATAACACACACAGAGAAAGACAAATACTCTTATGCTATCACTTATACATGGAATCTAAAACAGCCAAATTCAAAAAACAGAACAAACAAACAAACAAAAAAGCACAATGTAAAATGGTGGTTATAAGGGGCTAAGGGTGGGAATGTGAAAAGATGTTGTTGCAAACCAGCAACTAATAGATAAATATCCTGAAGATCTCATGCTTTGCAGAGTGATTTTAACCAACAGTAATGTATCGTAAACTTCAAGTTGCTAAGAAACTAAGTCTTAATTGTCCTCACAACAAAAAGAGAAATAATTACATGATGTAATAAAGGTGTTAGCTAATGCTATGGTGGTAATCATACTGCAATACCAGAGTGGGCAAAAGTAGGTTTACAGTTCTAATACAAGTAAATAATGCAATAATTAATAATACAAGAATAAACTCTGTTTTGCGTACCTATAACTGTAAAGCTACTTTTACCAAGCCCTGTTATAGCAAATTAATACATGGTACACCTAAAACTTACACTGTTATATGTCAATTATACCTTACTCACTAGGTTGGTACATCTCATAATCACCCATAATCCATAGTTTACACTAAGGTCCACACTTGGTGTAATACATTCTATGGGTCTGGAAAAATGTGTAACAGCATGTATACAAGATCTGTCCACGACGAGTCGAACCATTTTTAATATAATGAGTATGGTTTGCATGACATCAATGTAACCTGGCAGCCAAGGAGGCTGGAGCAGAATGCGCATGTGTGAGCAATAATGACTTCACTGTATTAGTCAGTGGGGGCAACACATGCTGTTGAGTGAGCATGTGCACTGTGCGGCCCTTGCAGTCAAAATGACTGAGCAAGTAGAGTAATGAATCTGCATCGAACTTGGCATTAAGCTTAAACATTCCTCTACAGAAGCTATTTGGATGATTCCAAAGTCCGCAGCTATGGGCAATTGGTGATTGACAGCTTCGCCATGACAACAGGGCCACTCACGCATCATATCTCGTGCCAATTTTTTTGGCAAAACATCAAATTACCCAGGTAACTCAGCTCTGCTACAGCTCACTTGGCACTCTGCAACTTCTGGCTTTTCCCAAAACTAAAGTCACCTTTGAAAGGGAAGAGATTTCAGACCCTTGATGAGATTCAGGAAAATACAACAGGGTAACTGATGATGATTGACCTACTTCAAAGGGGACTGAGGCATCATTGTCCTATGTACAATGTTTCTTGTATCTTGTATCTTCTTCAACAAATGTCTCTATTTTTCATATGACATGGCTATATATTTCCTGAACAGACCTTGCACATCATTATAATATTATACAGAGTATTTTCACTGCCCTATAAAACTTCTATGCTGTTCCTATTCATCCCTCCTTAGCCCCACCCCTCCATTGACATTCACTTAATTTTTTGTTGTATCCATAGCTTTTCCTTTTCCAGAACATCATATAGTTGAAGTTGTACAGTATTTAGCCATTTTAGATCGGTTTCGTTCATTTAGAAATATACATTTAAGATTCCTTCGTGGTTTTTCATAACTCAATAACTTATTTATTTTTAGCACTGAATAATATTCCATTGTCTGTATGTACTACAAATCTGTTTATTCATTCATCTATTGAAGGACATCTCAGTTGCTTCCAAGTTTGAACAATTATGACTAAAACTGATATAAACATGTTCAGGGTTTCTGGAGACATCAGGTTTCAGGAGTACGATTGCTACATTACATGGTATGGATATGCTTAGTTTTGTAAGAAACCACCAAACTGTCTTCCAGAGTAGCATTGTGCATCCCATCAGCAATGTATGAAAGTTCTCTTTGTTCCATATTCTCGCCTGCATTAGGAATTGTCAGTGTTCCAGATTTGGGTCATTCTAGTAGGTATGGAGAGATATCTCATTGTTCTTTTACTTCTTATTTTTCTGAGAACATCTGATATGGAGCATATTTTCACATGTTTCTATGTCATTTGTATATCTTCTTTGGTGAGATGTCTGTAAAGGTTTTAGTCCACTTTTTAATCAGGTTGTTTTCTTATTGTTGAGGTTTAGGATGGGTTTTTTTCTACTTTGCATAACAGTCCTGTAATGGACATGTATTTTGCAAACATTTTCTCCCAATCTGTGACTTGTCTCCTAACTCCCTTAACATGGTCTTTTGCAGAGCAGAAGTGTTAATTTTAATTAAATCCAGTTTATCAATTATTTATTTTATGGATGCTGTCTTTGGTATTGTGTTAAAAAAATCACCATACTCAGTCACCTGGGTTTTCTCATGTATTATCTTCTAACATTTTTATTGTTTTATATTTTACATTTGTGTCAGTAACCCATTTTCAGTTGAACTAAGGTATGTACCCACATTCATTTTTTTCAAGTGGATATCCAAAAAAACACCAAAAAATTTAAAAATCCAGTGGATAGCTAATTGTTCCATCACTTTTTATTGAGGAGACATTGTTTCATTTTATTGCCTTTGCTCCTTTGTCAAAGTTCAGTTGACTGTATTTATGGCATTTATTTCTGGGCCCTCTATTTTGCTCCTTTTCTGTATTTGTGTATTTCTTGTCACTATCACAATGCCTTGATTTGTGGTAAGTCCGAAGTTGAATAGCATCAATCCTCTAACTTCATTTATCTGTTGTACCTCATTTCTTTTGGTATTTATGTTTGCACAAGGACTATTCTTAGAAGAAAGGCTAATTGCTAGGACTTATGTAATGATTTTTGAAAAGGTTTGCTTTTGAAAACCTGTCTCTATTAAAAAGAGATACTTCTGGAAACAGAGGTATAGCTAGGAATTGTGATTATTTTTTAGGCGTCCACCTGACTAGTAAATAGTACCCACTTATTCAATCAAACACTAATGTGATCATTGCTAATTGAGGTATTGCTGTGAAGGGATTTTGTAGATGTGATTAATACCTGCAGTCCATTGACTTCTAATAAACGAGGTTATCCCCCATACTGAGTGGGCTTTATACAATCAACTGAAAGGCGTTAGAGGCAAACTAAGTTTTCCCTGAGGAAGAAGGAATGTCAGCTGCGGACTACGGCCTCAACTCTTTTGTGAGACTGTCCAGCCTGCCAGTCTTCCCCTGCAAACTTCAGACTTACCGAACCAGAGCCCACAGTCATGTAAACCAAGATCAAGTCCTTGAAAACATTTATTTATATGTACACACACACACATACACACATTCACTTCTGTGTTTGTCTGATGGGTACGGGGACCACATTAGCTATGGATTTTACTCTTATTTTGTCTTCCTGACATCAGCCTGACAACATACCAGATTGCTCCCTTGCTCTGAGCCGAGGCGAAGCAGGTGGGGATCTCCAGACATGGTCTATATGCACCGTGAGCATTTCTATGTAACACACCTGAACCACGATCATTTTAAACAAAGACAAACTACAACTGAAAGAGGAAGTTCGAATGATCATTTTCTAAATATGACATGATTTACTTGGAGGTCATTTCTAGAGGAACTTAATTATAAGGATAATTTTTCCTCCCCTAACTATATTAGATCAGTGGTAGGAAAAATTCTTAAACTGTTTTATCTGTATCAATCTATCCAATATGCACTCCATCAGAGCTGCTGCTGTATTCGATATTTCTGTTCTTCAGTGTCACTGCTCATTAATGCACTGGCTCTGTTTCTGTCGTTTGATGACTTCTTCATTGCCATCTTACTCCATGAACTCATTATTATCTAATTACTATTTTATGCCACTCTTTAATTCATTAGTTTTTAATATTTCACCACTGACTTCCTTGTTTAAATGATGTGAGAAAAATGGGCCTAGATTTATCATTTATCTTATAAATTCTGGCTTAGGAGAGCTTAATTTTGCTGTTCCATTTTCTGATAGAAAAGCTAAGAAAATTATTTTATGCATTTCATTCAAATCCCTATCATTGAAGTATCTTATTTCATGACCTTTCAAAATACTCTTCAAAGACTTCAGATACACATGTATACAAGCATTTTAAATTTTATATTATTTTTCTTTATTTCAATTTGTAACATTTCACATGATATATATTTTTAAATCTTAACTCAGATCTCATTTGTTTACTTAAGTCAAGGATAAAAGTGTTGAAAAATTGTAATAAAATATCAGAGCATGTCAGGGATATATCTGAAGTTTTAAAACTTAAAATAAAAACATTTTACTGAAAAAAATTAGAAAAATATTAAAGGAAAACATAATTTCATAACATTAATTATAATCTTTTTCATAAAAGACATCAAAATTTGCAAAACGTGAGAATATTTTATTGTTGACATGATTTTACTGCAAATAAAAGCATGTGTTCTTTTTTTATATAAAGCCAAGGATCTAAATCTTAGTTAGTTAATATACTCACTAATTTGAATACCATAAAATTCTCATTCATGAAAACGTTCTTAAAACAGATGGAATAACTTGCAGATCTATCTTTGACTAATGAATGTATCAATATGAGGCCCTACTGTTAAATTTTTCCAGAAGATTATCAAGACCAATGGAAAACCTTTAGAACTGTCACAAGAATCATGAAATAATGTAATCATTTTCTCCTTTTTTATGTATCACTGTAGACATAAGATGGTAGTATGTGACTTATAACTATGAAAATATTTTTTCACTCCAGTTCATCCTTGTTAACATCCTATGTTAACTTTAACTATTTTTTCTTTTTGTTGCATTTATTGGGATGACATTAGTTAACAAAATCACCCAAGTTTGAGGTGCACCATCCTACAACACATCCTCTGTACACTGTAATATGTGTTCACCACCTCCAGTCTCAGCCGGTCGCCATTTGTACACAAAACAGTAACTCTAATCTCAGAATACAACCAGAGGCTATGTATGTCAAGATTTTGAGATACTGGTGGAAATATAGTGGGTGTTACTGAAACCCCACTGGCCAAAAGGAAATCCGTTATCTCAAGGATCTTGGGAATAAAAGATTTAAAGTCAGTTTTTCTTTTTCTTTTTTTTAGATGAATTTATATTATTTAATTTACTCACATGTAAAATAAAGTTCTATGCAGTATGTAATTAAATGGGTACTTTAACTTTTCTCCAGATTTGCTATTTTTCCCCAAAGTATATTGGTCATTTCATTACTAAAAAAGTTAAACATTAAATGATACATTAAATAAGGAAATTGAAGACAGCCTGAATCCAAAATATGCAGTGGATACTCTTGGGGGAAACTAAAAGACACATCCACTAAATATAAGATTCTCCGCTGCATTCTCTCATAAATGGGTAGACCAAAAAGTAGCAGTGCTGTTGTCCTTGACAGATTATTCCTCCATATTCATGTGTGTACCTGTGTTAGTAAATCATTTTAGGATTCATAACATGCATAGTGAGGATCTGAGGGAATGGATAGAATATTTCAACCAAATAATTTGTGGCAAGCATTATTCTGGACTCGAATTTTAGCCCTGTCACTTACTACATATCACTAAAACCATGTTTCTCGATCTCTGTTAACAGCCCTACTTGTTACTGAGTCATCCATATTACAGGGGATTGAGGGATTTTTAAAAACTTCTAACAAATGACACATGGCTAATATAGTTGCTACTGATCTTATAATTAAATTAATTCCTAACACCAGTACATTTGTATATTTGAATTGAAAGTAAAATGGCTTTACAACCTCTTCACCAAAAAGAAATAAAACACTTAGGGATTCTCAAGTCAATAAACTGATGCCATAGAAGAAGTTGATAAAGTAACATCATTAAGTAAAAAAAGAATAAAACAAATAATCAAAAACTGCTGCATTTTTTAATGTTCAGTTTACTTCAACAATCATTTATTAAGCATATAATATACAAGATTGGTCCACAAATTATCCATCCACGTAGTATGAAAAATAGACATTTATTGAAGAAGATACAAGAAACATTGTACACAAGACAATGACACCTCAGTCCCCTCCAAAGTAGGCACCTTGGGACCTCACACAGTTCTCCTTGTGTCTTTTCCACTGTTCAAAACACTCCATAAAATCCTTTGTTGGAATTGCCATCAACTCCCATGTCGTATTTTCCTGAATCTCATTGACAGTCTGAAATCTCTTCCCTTTTAAAGGTGATTTTAGTTCTGGAAAAATTCAGAATTCACAGAGTACCAAGCCTGGGCTATAGGGTGGGTGAGTTACCTGGGTTATTTGATGTTACACCAAAACACTCTGCATGAGAAGTGATGCATGAGTGGGAGCATTGTTGTGATGAAGCTGCCAATGACGAGATGCACACAGATACGGCCTTTTTCATCCTACTGTATCTATCAACCGATGAAGAACATTGAAGTAGTACCTCTTATTAATTATTTGGCCTAGGGGGCATAATCAAGATGGGCAACACCTTCCCAATCAGATAACTTGGTCTTAATCTTGCTGCAACTTTGCCACACCTTCTTTGTGTGTAGAGAACCAGGCAACTTCCTTTGCAATGACTGGTCCTTCATTTCTGGATCATAACCATAGACCCAGCATCCATCTCTGGTTATGACCTCCTTGAGGAAATCTGGCTGATTGGTAGCAGTTTTAATCAAGTCATTAGCCACTGCAGCATGATGTTCCTTCTGTTCTGGTAGCAGAAACTGGAACGAATTTTGCTATGACTCATTTTGTGCCAAATCCTGCATCAAAATCTTGGACACAGTTTTTGGAATCCCCAAATCAGCTTCTACTTCTTCTAGTGTCAGTTGCTGGTCTTTGTTGATTGCAGCCTGTACACATTCACCATTATCCATTGTTCTGCTTGTTGCAGTCCTCCCAGAACATGGATCATTTTCAATCATCTTTGGTTCTCAGCCATCTTTGAAGCATTTGTGCTACAATTTTATTTACACCGCACTCATTGCATCATCCCCAAAAGAGTTCTGAATCATCTGAATAGTTTCTATGGAGGAATGTTCAAGCTTAACACAAAATTTGATGCAGATTTGTTCCTCTACTCGCTCAGTCATTTTCAATGCAATGACCACACATTACACACAATGGCATCTACCGCCCCCACTGAGTAGTACAATGAAGCCGTCATTGTTCACACATGTGCACTCCAGTCCACTCTCCTTGGCAGCCAGGTCACATTGATGTTGGACAAACCAATCTCATTATATTAACAATGGCTGGACTTTTTCTGGAGAGACCTATGCTTAGGACTATGCTATCAGGAGTACAGAATAAGATGGTAAATTCTTATCTCTGTTAATTATGGAGTTAGCAGAAATGTAATATTTGACATTGCGTCAATAATCTTGCAACAAACAGGTTTGCATCTAAATAAAGCAAGAGGAGAGAATATAAATGAATTTTAAAGCAAAAGCTAAGCAAGGCATTTCACAGTGCCTCGTTCAGGAAATATTTAATATGTGCTCTGCACAGTCATTAGGATAAAAAAGATAATAATCATTAAAACCACCTGAGAAAAAAATCTCGTGATAAACTAAAATTTATCTGCATTTGGAGAAGTGATTGGCTTAGGAACAGCAAAAAATGACATGATCAGACGAACAAACAAAAGCAGAAAAAAATATAGAGACAAGAAAATGCACTTGAGTATTGGGTGACAGTAAAGAAGTAGCTTACTGTATAAACACAACAGGCTTTCAAAAGCAGTGCAAGTCGAGGTAAAGTTATGCTACTAAGAAAGATCACATGTACTATGAATATGAATTTGCCTTGATCTAAAAGGCAATGTGGATCTGAATTGTTAAGCAAAGGTACATCAGTTTCTGTACTCTATAGTAAATTTGAGTCAAATCGGTGGTAAACATAATTCACTGTTTTACATTGGATACTATGCTGAAACATTGTTTACCTAAGATTCATTAGGTAATCATAAAGATAAGGGGAATCCCTGCATTTCCATTAGATTGCTCTCCACCAGGGGACTAAGGACAATTGGGACAATGGCTCGGTCACCTGTAACAATAGTCTGTGGAAATTGTCTAAAAATTGATCATAAAAATAGGCCCATTTTCCTAGGCATACTCTTATTAATCTGAATTCAGTGTGTGTCATTTATTGGTGTGGATTTTTTAAAATAAAAATCTATGGTAACAGACTTTCTATAAGAAAGAGTCTATATTAACATTTTATCAAAGTCTATAGTAACATGTGTCGACTGATTTAGCTTAGTACATTAAAATTAATCTCTCTAACTCAATAATCTCCACCGTCACACAGATATTGATGAGTGACTTACAATGCAAGGAAATTTCCCTTTGAGCTTTCATATCTTATCATCTCAAAAGTTATTACACACTAATTATAACCCAAGCTTTCCTTTTATTGTGTTAACTGAAGATCAATTTGCTAATCACTCAGTAACTCAAGAGCATAACAGGGATAATACAGATCATCTCTGCCTTCTGTTCATCAGACTCATCTGACATCTTGGAGGTTGTCAGGACTTCTGCACTGAGAGTCAAGGTTAATGGAGTATTCTTTTTCAATATGGCAGGAGAACTGCCCACAGGAGCAACATAATAATGAGCATTTTAGGCTCCCACAGGCAGCAGTTTCTTGAGAAGCATTATCAGCCTCTGTAGCTTGCTTTTGAATTTTTTCCCACAAGATATTTCTGTACAAATGGTGCCAGAACTCACAAGTCTCTCACTTTCTATTAAGTGTCATGAAAAAGACATTTTTTTCTATGCAGACTTAGAAAAGGAAAAAAGCTGTATATATTTTTGCTATAAAAGCCAATTTATCTTCTCTTTGAAATATCTCAACAATGTAAAATTCCCAAAGTATTTCCAAATGCATGAGTCATAGCAAGAAAGTAAAAGCCCCAGAAAAATATTCTTGTGAATGCCAAAAACTAACTTTATTCCCATTCATGAAAACAAAATCTTCCATGATTATGTCTTTATTTGTTCATTGATTTTGTTACTATTTAAAACTAAAGGGCTAAATTGGTTTATCTTGGTGACTTATCCACCAATGCTATTAAGTCATTAAGTCAAATCTATTATCAATTTATTTCTAATATATAATGTATGTGAGAAAAATGAGGCATAGAAGTTCTGTGCATTACCAATAATTTCTCTTGTACAAGTGAGAAATCAAAGCACAGAGCATTTGTTCAATGTCTATTAAACATGTAGATTTAATGAAAATATTTATTTCAAAAATTCATCTAACTTGAACCTTTCTTATAAAATATGCATGATGTTTTAGTGGGCTATCTGCTAAAGTTATTTTAGTTTAAATCTCCCAAGATCAGTGTGGATGTATTTCCTG
This sequence comes from Micronycteris hirsuta, assembly GCA_004026765.1. Lineage (NCBI taxonomy): Eukaryota > Metazoa > Chordata > Mammalia > Chiroptera > Phyllostomidae > Micronycteris > Micronycteris hirsuta. The sequence continues at coordinate 26,580 of PVJI01019372.1, forward strand.
AATGTAGTATATCGGAATTTTTGTTTGAGAAACAGTTCATGGAAATAGAGTTATAGAAAAAAATGGGATTAACATGAATGTTGATAATTTAGTATTATTAAATTACTACTGAAAGTGGTAAGACACATGTAGTTTTAAAAATTATCATAGTTATAACTGATTGAGTCTGGAAAGATTGGCTCTTAGTACTTCACTGAGAGTATTCACTTTGAGATTTTAAAAAATGAAGTAAATGTGTGAGGTGATGGATGAGTTAATTAAATCACTGGTGAGGACCCTTTCACAATGTGTATACATATTGTATCATCATGTCGTACACTTTAAATTTACTACAATTCTATCTGTAAAGGAGAGAGACAACAAAATGGGCAAACAGAATTGCCTTCTTTGATTCTGTATCTTTATTACTAACTGTGGCACATTTTTATTACATGAGTGGTTGGGATTTGGGAGTGTATTAGTCAGAGTACTCTGGAGAGAAAGGACCATAGCATAGATAGATCTAGAGAACAGAGACCAAGGTAGAGATATGTAGAGAGATTTGCCATGAGGAATTGGCTCACATGACTATAAAGCTGAGAAGGCCCATGCTCTGCCTCCTCCGAGCTAAAGAACTAGGACGGCTGTTGGTATAAAAAATTCATCTGAGTCCAAAGGCCTAAGAACCAGAAATGCCCATGTTTGAAGGCAGGAGAAAAGTAATGTTTCAGCTCAAACAGAAAGCAAATTCACCCTTCCTCTGACGTTTTGTTCGATTTAGGCCTTCAGTGGATTGGATGACGTCCACCTGCATTTCTTTACGGTGCACCTATGCAGATACTAATATCTCCCAGAAACACCGTCACAGACTATCAAAATCAAGAAATATGTAAGATGAACCATCATAGAGAGAGACTGGGAAATTAATGTAATCATCACGAGAGGCTTGTCTATATAAAAATTTTGGAATCTTTATGCACTGGGCCAAACATTGCATTGTTTTCCATAACATTATATCTCTGTTTGTCACGCTATCCTTTTGCCCTGCTTTAGTTTTCTATTCACTCATATCACTCCCTGACTTGTTATGAATGCATCCTTGTCTGTTTGGCTATGTTTTCCCCTTCCTCCCACTTATCCTAGTATGTAAAATCCATAAAAGCAAGGTGATTACTTTGTTGTTAACTGTAGTATATCAAAAACCCCAAAACTGTGCACAGCACACAATAGAAGCTCAGAAAATATTTGTTGAATGAGAAAATGTTCATTTCTTGAATAAATCAATGAATTATTCTAACACTGTCATTGATATAGCCATTCCTTCATCATAGAAAATTTAGTTTCCAGGTTTTTTGTAGTAAAGAAATACGTTTCCTTTATATATTTGTCCTGTTCTGTTTTTTCTATGCACACATTAGGTGGAAAAGTGGAAGAATGAAGAAACTGATTCAGTACAATTACATTCCAATTATCACTGGAAAGTATACCAAAACTGAAGTCTTCAGCGTCAAATTATAGAATCTGCATAGCCCAATTACCAGGTCATTGATAGACTCCTGTCTTACCAGCTATGCACCACATGGGCCTAGAGCAGGAAGGTATTTGCTTGTGGCAGCTCAAGTCTGAACTTTCTGAAGGCATACCCTCTCATCCCTCCCTTCCCTACTTGCTCTTGTGTGCAGAAGACACAAGTCAATAAAATCTTATTGTTGCCTCGCAGCCTGGGTCATCCAACTCATCCTGGTGGAATCCTGAAGAAAACAAGAAGGAACAGGAAAGCTCTCCTTATTTCAATTTCATTGAATGTCCTGTCCTGGACAGTCACGATCAGAAAGAAAGCATGCCTTATGCAGAATGAAACAGAGGCTGCGCACTATCCTAAATGGAGACCGAGTTTTTGCAACATGAACCGAGCAAAAACGGGTCATATAAAAATGGAAGAATTGAAATCCTTGCAGAAGCAAACTGAGTTTATGACACATTCTCTAAAGCTATTGTTTACATTTGCCACATGTGCTATAGATGAACAAAGTCTCTAACTGCCAAAAGGTCTCTCTATGGGTACTTTACTCCAGCAGAAGGGGCGGGGCTGGGGTGGGGGGACAACGTGTCCAAGAGCATTTACCAACCAGTTGTGAAAGTCACGGTTGTGAGATCAGATGAATAGAGTGGGCGGGCAAAGACAACAATCCTTCAATTAGGACTCCTAAAAGAGTGATTTCCCTCCAAACTCTCTTTGTCAGGGAAGGATTGCAAAGCTGTGCTCCTACGTAACTATTGGTGCAGCCTTTGCTTCTGCTTCCAGACTTGGCAGAGCCTCTGCTGGCTTCCAGGATGATGCTGCCAAGGCTGCCTCTATTCCTTTTATTACACGTTGGCTCACTGAATAACTGCCCTGGCAGTAGCCCAAATGCACACATATGCCCTGCCACAGTGGTGCCAAGTGCCCTCTTAAATGCCTATCCTTGGTGTCTATACCTTGTTAGAGTGCGTGCGATGGAGCTTTAAGGTCCACTTACGAAAAACCCAATTTCAATCCAAAGGACTGATTCATTTAAATGGAAGATGAGGATCCTCCCCTTAACTTTTTGCTTCCAATTGCTCATTGGAGTTTTATTACTACTGCTATGTTCTCTATATGTAGATATTGATTTAGAAGTTGCCAGAGAAATGTCATCAAAATTTTTACAATGGTAGTTAGATCACAGTGTTAGACGGCTTTGCAAAGCAAAGGCTAATTCTATCTGATATACTTTATGCATGGATCTGCAAATATTTTTATCTCGTGTTAGACATTCCCTTGTTTCAAGGGAAATGGCTTAATGTGATTTTAATTTCCATCATAATTCCAAGGGCTCTGCTCTTCGGAAAGTCACAAAGAGACTTCACTCTCAGTATCCTGGCCATTGTCACCGCGCATGCTCTTGGTGCCAGACCCTCAGCCCGCTGCAGAATTTCTGCAAACCTCCCTCTTATTTGTTCTCTCTCTAAATATGATCTTCCAAGATATTATGGAATCAGTTGTGATAAGGTCAAGCTCTTTTTATGATTAATAAATTCCTTGTCTTTGTGGTTGTGATTATTTCAAATATGAACTAAAACACTCCAAATTTATGTTTACAGACTGCTATTTCACTCACTGACAGTCTCATGCTTTCTTAATTATGAGCAAAGGGATCTGAGTTGAAGTCGGAAGGCAGGAAGAGCGCATAACTTTCTATATAGCTGCAAATTGATATACCTTCTTAAACTGTTTATTACCCTTTTTTCTTGGTCATTCAAATTGAATTCAAAACTTACTTCTAATAAAATACTTCCAAAATGAATTTCACTGGAACTTTTGAAGAATATTCTTTCTTTTTGTGTTAGCTTTTTTACCATAAGCTAATTTTAAGTTGTATAAGGATTTTATTTTTTTCTTGATCAGATTATTATGTGGACTGTGCATCTTAAAACTTTTTTCACAAATCATAAAAAAAATAAAATGGTAGGTAAACATTTTTTAAATAATACCAAATAAAGAACCTGATTCAATTCTTCAAGTTTATTTAATGGAAAAAACTCAGGTGGTCCACAGCTCTTTATTTCTTGAAACTATCCTAAATACCAAAATTAAAAAAAAAAAAAGGTACTTAGGGATTGTGATCATTAACAACTTTCTGTGGCAACTTTACTAGTCTAATGGATGCCCAGATAACCAGTAAAACATTATTTCTGGGTGTGTCTGTGAGCATCTTTCTGGAAGGGATTAGCATTTAAATTGGCACATAAGTAAATAAGATAGCCCTCAGCAGTGCGGACAGGCAGCAGGCAATCCACTGAGGCCCAGAATAGAACAAAGAAAAGAAAAATGAGTATACTCTTCACTTGAGCTGTATTATTTATCTTCTCATGACCATGAATGTTGGCAAGCTTGGTTCTTGGGCTTTCAGATTCAGACTAGGACTAACAGCATTAGGTCTCAATTTTGGGGATGTTGGACTCTGACTGGGATTTACACCATTACATCCTCTGGTTCGCAGGCCTTTGGGTTTGGACCTAAACTGCAACCAGCCTTCTTGGGCCTCCAGCTGGCAAACAGCAGATTTGTGAGAGTTCTTAGCCTCCATAAAACCATGTCGGCCAATCCCTCATAAGAAACCTCATCCTATATATCTATATATATCCTATTGGTTCTTTTCCTCTGGAGCACCATTCATAGCAGAGATGATGGGGAAAAGTGCTATTTGAAAAAACTAAACCAATATATGGTTTTCAGTACCTAAGTTACAAAAATAATGTTTGCATCTTGAGCAAACTAAGTTCTTAATAAATATCAAATGTATAATTAAATCATGAACTGGTTACCTTGAACAAAAAGTCAGCCAGATGTTTCTCCAGCTAATGGGTTTATTAAGGAACAATAAAGAACTTCAATCTGCCCTGCTGGTGTAGCTCAGTGGATTGAGCGCGGGCTGGGAACCAGAGGGTCCCGGTTCGATTCCCAGTCAGGGCACATGCCTGGGTTGCAGGCCAGGTCCCCAGCGAGGGCCATGTGAGAGGCAACCATATATTGCTCTTTCTCTCTCCCTTCTCCTCTCTCTGAAAATAAATAAATAAAATCTTTGAAAAAAAAGAATTAGCCACCGTGGCAGGTGGTATGCGAGCTCTGATACAGCAAAGGGGAAGAAACCCGTAGAGGGGAAGAGGAAGTTCAGAGGCTCTGACAAACAAAGAGTTCTCACAGTGGCGCTTCAAGTTAGATGTAGGGTATAAAATCTCCCCCTAAAGAGTTTATAATTGACATAGAGTTTCAGGTGTACAGCACAGAAATGCAACAGTTATACGTTTTGCAAAGTGATCACTGCAGTAAGTCTTCTAACCATCTGTCACTGTATACATTGTAATTGTAATGTTATTGACACTATTCCTTATTCTGTACACTACATCCCCATGACTTACTTTATAACTGGAAGTTTGTACTTCTTAATCTCCTTCTCCTCCCTACCCCATTCCTCGTTCCTAGAACAACTATCAGTTTATTCTCTACATATATAAATTTGTTTCTGTTTTATTTGTTTATTTGTTTTGATTTTTATTTGATTGATTTGAGAGAGACAGATAGACAGACAGACATCTCTCTGTATCTCTCTGTTTGTTGTCCCACTTACTTATGTATTCATTGGTTGTTTCTTGTATATACTCTGACTGAGGATCGAACCTGCAAACCCGATGTATCAGAACATTTTAACTAACTGAGCTAGCTAGCCAAGGCGGGTGTTGATTTTTAGATTCCATATGTAAGAAATCACACAATATTTGTTTT
>PVJI01019373.1:0-31334 GCA_004026765.1 Micronycteris hirsuta
TTGAGACATAGAAAGAAAACTAGCTTATTATAAAAAATAGATTTCAAGGAAAAGAAGGTGATCTAAATGACAGCATTGAGTTGCACAGAATGTCCACATAAGTCCCTTCCAGTTCTGATGTTCTATAATTTTAATATTGTGGTTCATGTGTGTTCTATGTTTCCCTCATATTTAAAAAATAGTTATGAGCAATTAAGTGTCATAAAAGTAATACAACTTGTTTTATTTTTAATTTAATTCATTTAAATGTTAATATCTTGTCACCTTTTTTTTCGTAGTGTATTTTCTAATCTGAAAAAGTCTTCCATGAAAACTTCACTTTTAAAAAATAAGTAATGCCATCTGTTTTCCTAAAAGACTGAAATGGAGGCTACCATTTTGAGGTAAGTATTCAATTTTGTATCTTTGATTACTTAACATTTTTTCCCCCAGGAGTTAAGTATAAATGGGTAATGTGAATATTGATTAGATTCTATATCTTTCAGTTTATCTGGGGCAGGAAGGGGGTGGAATACTAGGCTTTGTTTTAGGACAGTCATATGTTTGGGATTATGTTTACCACAGAGTGAACAGAGCTTCATGAAAGAGAGAGGAGGGGCCAGTAGTGTTGAAAGCTTTATAGAGAAGTTAATTGAAAACTAAAGAAGCTTTTTTGAATTTGACAGTTAGGAGGTCATTGCTGGCTCCAGCAGAGTCATGTCAGGGCAGTTTGTGGCTTGCAATGGAGTAAAAAAATGAGGAGGTGATAAAGTGAATATTTCAGCTCTTAATTCATTCATTAAACCATTTTGTAGTACTCAGGATGCAGCAGTCATTTAAGCACTGGAGTTGTATTTAGTGTGACCATATATCCTGGTTTAAGGCTCTTGAAAATCAATTAATACCTAACTATTTTTTCCATCGTTAAGATATAAATGACACATAACATTGTGTAATTACCTACCTGTATTTAATCCCCTCTTTTACTCTCAAGCCTACTGGTTTGGATGATCAATAACATGGTCCGCCCTAGTTATGCTGTTAACAACGAGGGACATTCCTTGCCTGAGCTTATTGTGCCTGCTAGACTGGGCTTTCTGTCTAGCAGGCAAGTAAGGTGCTTAACAAATAGTCATGAAATTAATTGGTTAATTACAGCATTGGTAAGTGCTGAAGAAGTGAAATAATGACTACCCAAATGAGCATTCACTCCTACTACCATAGGAGTAAAAGTCAGTGGTCTCTGAATTCATTTTGCAAGGTAGATTTCATAGGTAGATTTGGCAGGGAATATGGAAGAAAGAAGTCATATAAATGAATCCAAGATTTTGAGTTCCAGTGGTTGGAAATGTGATGGTACCATGAATAGAAAAGTAAGGAAACTATGAGGAAAGATTGGTATTAGGGGTGAGAGGGTGGGGTGTGACATGATGAATTCTGTTAGACATATTTGGATTTTTTTAAAAAATTTATTTTAGCGAGGGGAGGGAAGGAGAAAGAGAGAGACACATTAATCAGTTGCCTTCTCATACACCTCCATCTGGGGCCCTGTCCCTCAGCCGAGGCATGTGCCTGACTGGGAATCAAACCAGAGACTCTTTGGTTCGTAGGCCGGCACTCAATCCACTGAGCCACACCAGCCAGGGCTTAAGTGTATTTTCTTAAAAGAATGTTTATTATAGCTTTTTTTCCTAGTAGTTTTGAAAGTAACACAAATCTTCATGCTCTACTATGAGGTCAGAACTGGTAAAGAAAGTTGTCTTCTAGTTAAATTTTAGTGAGAAATCCTCACAGGAATTAAAATTCTGGAGCCCTAAAAAGAATGCATTGCCCAGGACTTGTGGTTACTATGTCTGTGTAACTTGGCTGTGAAGTTTAATATCCTAAGTACCTTCAGTTGGCTCAGCTATTTGTTTTAATATCTAGGCAGGAATAACTGTGATCTCAGAGGATTGGACAAGATGATTAAATGAGCTAGAATGATTTTTTTCCCTTGAAAGAGTACACTTGTTGACTTCTGAAAATTGGAAATTTTATAAGTAGCTGGGGGAATTTTCATCTTCCTGTTGACACATTACCTGTGTAACAGGTGGGAAGAGACATTCCTTGTTCAGATGGATAACAGACCAATAACAGTTATTAGAGGGTAATGTATTGGTGGGATTACAGCCCCTGCAGAGACGTTTTTGAAACTTTGCATCTTGTTTGCAGTTGTCATTCAGATTTGGAAATTTGAGGTAGATCATATTCATTGTCTTCAATATTATTATAATTATGCTCTTCCTTGGTAAATTATGTTTTAATTTGAAAAAGTTTAGAAGATTCTTATCATGTTATATGAACACTGTGCATAAACAGAGTGGTTTATAGTTGGTTTCCAGTTTCTACCAGTTCTTCCTTCAGTTCTTTTCTTTGCCCCAGGGTTCTTTTCTGTTAATTGCATTGGATGTTTATGCAGTTAGAAAAAATGTTCATAAAGATTACATTGTTGAGTGCCTACTGTTTCTGGTCCTTTGATAACATGCTTTTTGCTTTTACTCAGAAAATAACTGTGGTCAGATTGTCATATAGCCTGTCATACACAGTAAGGATATTGTGAAAGAAATGCTGGCTATCTGTGTAGCATGACCTTTCAGAATTGTTTTCTTTGCTGCAAGCATCTCACTTAGCCTTTTGACTGCCACATGACAGAGGAAGTAGTATGTAAAGGGCAACATAGTGACAGCCTTGTTGATCTCAGTATAGTTTTCTTACATAAGAGTATGCTAAACCGTCACATACGTTAAGTGTTATTGTTTTGTTTATGTGGAGGATTGACTAGTTTTATGCATAATACGGAGTATATTTTAAGTGTAATTTTATAAATTTTATAGTGTTTAAAATTTAAATAGGAAAACATTTATGATCCTTTGAAAAAGGATCTAGATTTTTATTCAAAGTATTAAGAATTATTAATGAATGGAGATTATTATTTATAGTCATGAGTACAAATCCATCATTTTCACATTTTTAAAATCAAATCCATTATTTTGGGGAAAAAGATTTTAAATCTATCTTCTTGAAGGTATCAACTTTGAAGATATCTTCTTGCTGTTCTGAGCATTGAAGAGAGACTTCTCTAAAACTGTGAAGGGACCGAGGGAACATGAGTAAGCACTGGGCTGATTTTATTTTATTTTGATCTTTTTTAACTTAAAAAACAAATCCTCACCTGAGGATATGTTTATTGATTAGAGAGAGAGAGAGTGAAAGAGAGAGAGAATCAATAGAGAAAAGCATCAATTGGTTGCCTTCTGTATGTACCCTGACTGGGGATTGAACCCTCAAACTAAGTATATGCATGCCCTGACCAGGAGTGGAACTTGCAGCCTTTTGGTGCACAGGATGACGCTCCAACTAACCGAGCACCCACCCAGGGTAGCACCAGCCTGATTTTAAACTTTAATCTTATTTTCCACTAGTAACATAGCTATGTAATACATATATTTATTTATTCTTTGTTCAGCAAAGAGGACTTGTATCATGCACTGTGTGGACCCCAGAAGATGAAAGAGCCTGTCTCTGTCATTTAGGATATGAGCAAGGGTGGCAGAAATAGAGTTTGGTAGGATCACAACACCTTGCTCTAGGTGCTAATGCCACTTCCCTTCTAGAATCTAGAAGTAAAGGCAAAGGTTATAAGGAGAAGTTGGGGTGTGAGGATTCTTAGGTGGATTCTTAGTTGGGTTGGATTCTTAGGTGAGAATAGTGCTGGTGGGTGACAGGAAAAAGTCTGGAGCTTGGGCTTGATTTTTTACCAACACTGAGATCACAGGCAGAGCAAAATGGGAATGGATTCCTATCAAATGAATTCTCCATGCCAGCTGCTGCCTAGGGCCTTTACATATGTTACTGCTATTCATCCATTTTAAAAAGTTGTGAAATTTAGTATGTATACAGAAGAGCACATGAAAACTTAAATCAATAATTTGAATAGCATTAAAAAATAAAACCTCTAGGTGTAATAGGCAAGCCAATCATATGTACTTTCCTCTATCATATTTCCCTCCCTCTCCTGAAGATACTTTGCTGAATTATGTATTTCTTTGCTTTTTTTAATGTTATCACCTACATTTATATCTCTGAACAATATTTAACTTTGTATTCATAGTTGAGTAAGTGGAATCATTGTATATATATTTTGTTTCTCTTAACATTGTAAGGTTTATTCATGATGATGCATGTAGCTGTATTTTATTAATTTTTCATATTGTAAAATATCTAGTACAATTTATTGGACCATTGTATTAATGTCCATTTAGGTTATCTCTAGTTTTTGGCTATTGTGAAAAATTCCGCATTGCACATTTACATATATGTGACATCCTTGGATAAGGATTTTCCTAGTACATAAACTTAATGATGGAATTTTTGATGCAAACTCTTTGAAAGAGGTTGAATTGGTTTATTCTTCCAACAGAGATCATCTGTGAAATGTCATATAGCATTGTGTTTAATTCGCCTTTCCTTGGTGACTGATGAGGTTGAACATTTTTGTCCCCATATGGTTAGTTATGGTGTTTTTGGCCTCTGTGACACTTCTGTTTAATTATTTTGACCATTTCTCTATTGGGTTTGTGTTCTTCGTCCATGCTCATTTTCTCACTATAATTTGTAATTTGATCAACTTCAATTACTTGTTTAACATTCTTCATTGAGTCTCTTCTTTTTTTTTTTTAAGATTTTATTTATTTATTTTTAGACAAAGGAGGAGGGAAGAAGAAAGACAGGGAGAGAAACATCAATTTGTGGTTGCCTCTTGTGTGCTTCCTACTAGAGACACGGCCGTGCAACCCAGGATTGTGCCCTGACTGGGAATCAAACTGGCGACCCTTTGGTTTGCAGGCCCGTGGTCAATCGACTGAGCCACACCAGCCAGGGTTCTTCTTCTTCTTTGTATTAAGAGCAATACCAGAAGCCTACTAGAGGCTGGATCTCACCAGCCTCTCCAGTACCATTGTGCCTCTGTTTTCTGCTTCCCTTCGTTTCTTATCTTTGAATTCCACAAATTCTTATAGTCTCTTAGGTATTGACATGTGTTTTTCTCCCTTTGCCTAGCTAATTTCTTCTCTTCAAATCTGTTAAAATTCCTCTTTCCAAGGAAATTACTCTTGGCTTTACCTGCATCAAATTCGCATAGTTTGTACCTCTGCACTTATTTTTGAAAAATACAGTAATTCTAGTCAGATGACTAGGCAGGAACAGAAAGAGAGCAATCAATGTTTTCATTTCTACCAGGGAGTTAAAGAAATGCGTTGTGCAGCCCTGACTGGTGTGGCTCAGTTGGTTGAGTGTGCTCCCACAAAGCAGGGGTTTGCCCGTTTGGATCCCACTCAGCACACATGCTTGGGGTTGCGGGTTTGGTTCCTGGTTGAGGTGTGTGCCAGAGGCAGCCGATTGTGTCTCTCACATTGATGTTCCTTTCTCTTTCTGTCTCCCTTTCCCTCTCCAAAAATAAATAAAATCTTAAAAAATTGCATTGTGCAAATGATAAACAAGGATGAAAGCTGTTGAGTTTAATAAGAGAGAATGATCTACTGGTGTCATAATGGTACTCTCATTAATGTCTCCCAGCTCCTCTTCACAATTCTGTTTTCTGTTTGGATGGAGAAGGGTGATAAGGAAAACACAGTGGTAGAGTTGACCAAGCAGTGAACTGAACGTGACTGAGCAGGATATGTGGGTTTTAATCATGGCCTTGTAGCTACTTAAACCAGCAATTTTCAACCTCTTTCATCTCACAGCACACATAAACTAATTACTAAAATTTTGTGGCACACCAAAAAATATACCTTTTGCTTATTTAAAAAAATAGATACAATTTTAATTGATTTATAAAAATTAGTAATTACCTACCTTTTTTGTTCCAAAGTGACTTTTTAAAAAAACAGGTGCCCAGGCCCAGCTGGTGTGGCTCAGTGGATTGAGCGCGGGCTGGGAACCAGAGGGTCCCCATTCGATTCCCAGTTGGGGCACATGCCTGGGTTGCGGGCCAGGTCCCCAGTGAGGGCCATGTGAGAGGCAACCACACATTGCTCTTTCTCCCTCCCTTCTCCTCTCTCTGAAAATAGATAAATAAAATCTTAAAAAAAAAAAAAAAAAAAACCGAACTTTAAAAAAACAGGTGCCCATATTTGTACATAAGGATTTCTGGTACCAAGATGCAATTAACCAGTCAGATGCAACGTTATTATGCGATGTGACCAGGAAGATGCAACTCTATTACTATATATTTATGGTTCAAGAGAGGGCATTCACACTGGATGGCTATTATTTTGTTGGCTGTTGTCATTTTCTAATTCAACAGTCTAGGGGAAAAGAATTCAGTGCCCCTGACTAAATAGTCAGGTATTGCATGTTTTAAAAATTCTTATGGCAGAGCGCTGGCTGGTGTAGCTCAGTGGATTGAGCGCGGGCTGGGAACTAAAGGGTCCCGGTTCGATTCCCAGTCAGGGCACATGCCTGGGTTGCAGGCCAGGTCCCGAGTGGGGGCCATGTGAGAGGCAACCACTCATTGCTGTTTCTCTCCCTCTCTTTCTCCCTCCCTCCCCCTCTCTCTAAAAATAATAAATAAAATCTTTAAAAAAAATTTCTTATGGCACACCTGTTGAAAATTGCTGACCTAAACTATGTATTTTGTTGAATTAGTGTAGTCCAAATTGCTATAGCAGACTGAAAATGAATAATAGTTCAAACAAAACAGAAATTTCTTTCTTACTCATGGAACAGTCTAAAGTGGATTGTTCTTCTTTGGTGGGTGTGTTCTCTTCCAGGTGGTTTCTTCTGTCTTATGTCCCTTTCATTCTTTATGAACAGTGGAAGAGAAAAGAGAAGGTATAGGCAATGCACTAACTTTTTTTCTTTTTTAAGATTTTATTTATTTATTTTCAGAGAGAGGGGAAGGGAAGGAGAAAGAGAGGGAAAGAAACATCAATATGTGGTTGCCTTTCACACACCCCCTACTGGGATCCAGCCTGCAACCCAGGCATGTGCCCTGCCTGGGAATCGAACTGCGACCCTTTGGTTTGCAGGCCCGCACTCAATCCACGGAGCTACACCAGCCAGGGCCACGCTAACTTTCTTAAAAGACCTCACCTGAAGTGGCATTTCCATTCAGTATTCCACTGGAGAGAACTTAGTACATGACTATTTCTTACTGCTCAGGAAGTTAGAATATGTGTAGTCTGCCAAGTTCCCTGACTATGGAAGGAGAAAAGCTATCTCTGTCACAGTGGCCCTGGTAATCTTATTTTTGTATATCTCAGGTCTTAAGGTATAAAATAAGGGTTCTATACTCAGAAGATTTATAATATACACACCCTTCTTCCTTAAAGATTAAAATTTAAAAGCCACAAGGACAGTGTTTCTGTTGTGACTCCATTAGCCTTGTTCAGTGCAATTTTGAAGGAATATTACATGCTAAAGCTGTTTTTCATCAGTATTGGTTCCTTATTATCACAACCAGACTACTCATAGCTCTAACTTTATTTAGGCCCTGGGTACAAATTGTACCATGAATGGAAGCTTATTGTATGAGATAAAACAATTCTGATGTTATGTGTTTATGCAAAGTTGTAGGCAAATGTATTAGTTTTTAAATACTAAATTAAGAATCTGTTTAAATATTCTGTATTCTCTTTGGAAAATTCATGAACTTTAAATATATTTATAAACACCTAATTAAGGAAGCTGACTAGAGCTTGTATCAGTTTATTCATAAATTTGAACTTTAAGTTCCAGCAGTTATGATTTCAAGGAAACTGCTTTAATAGTTGTTTTGTAACTGAAGTTTGATAGATCAGAGTTGGGTAATGGAAGTTTCATTTTTATATGAAGTCATTTTTAAGAACTCACTCACCATATACTTTCCTTTTTTAGGGAAATCATAGCATAAAGATTATCAAAGGTAATTTAATTTTAGCTATTCTCAGTTCCATATTTTTGTTATTTTTTTTCTATTACCATTTATCCCCCTTATACTCTCTTCTACCTCCACTTCCTCCCTCTCCCCCACAATCGCCACACTGTGGTCCATGTCCATGAGTCCTTTTTCCTTTTTGTTCAAGCCCTCCACCCTGTAACCCCCACCTCCAGAGCTGTCAGCCTGCCCTCTAGGAGACTCTGTATTTTGCTTGTTAGTTTGGTTTGTTCATTAGATTCCACATATGAATGAAATCATATGGTATTTGTCTTTCTCTAACTGGCTTATTTAATTTAGATAAATTTTTGATCTGAGTGATTCTAATTTCAGAGGTTAACTTGTTTGCTAATACACAGAATCTATTTGTAGGTAAGAAGAAAATATCTCTTATGAGAAATGCCCTTGAGAAAAAAATAATATTTAAGTGAATGCATATGTGCGTATATGTATTTTTTAAAGAAACAAATGAATTAACTTTTGGCTATAGTAGTTGCATAATTCAGTCTCTTAATCTAATAGATCATGTTTCAATTATTGATTGCTTCAACAAACCACCCCAAAACTTGCTGGTGTGAAACATCCATTTTGTTATGACCTTGTTGTGTGGTGAGGTATTTAGTCAAGGCACAGCTTGTTTCTGGTCCATGATGTCTGGGCCTCAGGGGGAGAAGCTGAAAATCTGAGGACTTGAGCCATAAAGGCCTCTTCACTCAAGTCTGGCTGTTGGTGCTGGTAGTCAGTTGGGGTTGGTCAGAATACTCACACATGGCTCTTTAAGTAAGCGTCTCACAGCTGGTATCTTAAGAGGCAGCATGTGGAAGCTGTAGTTTTCTATAATCTGGGTCCAGCAACTAGAAGAGCATTATCTCTGCTTTATGCATTTGGTCAGACTTTCACAGACCTCAGGTGCAAGGGGAGAGACAATAGGCCTCACTTCCCAACAGGAGGAATATAAAAGAATTTGGGACCTGTTTTAAAATCATTCCAGGTCATTAGGAAGAACTCTTTTCCTTTTATGGTTCTTTTTTTTTTTTTAACCTTACCTGAGGACATTTTTTTCATTGCTTTTAGAGGAAGAGGAAGGGAGAGAGAAACATTGATGTAAGAGAGACATAGATTGATTAACTCCCATATATGCTCTAACTGGGGATCGAACCTGTGACCATTTGGTTATGGGATGACACTCCAACCAACTGAGCCATACCAGAGAGGGCAACGCTAAAGACTTCACCACAAAACTGTTAGAATAAATGAATTGAGTAAAGTTGGAGGATACAAAAATCAATACACAAAAACATACTGCATTCTTTTATTTTTAAAGATTTTATTTATTTATTTTTAGAGAGAGAGGAAGGGAGGGAGACAGAGAGGGAGAGAAACAGCAATGGTTGTTTCTCTGGTTGCTCCTCACGTGGCCCTCACAGCAATGGTTGTTTCTCTGGTTGCTCCTCATGTGGCCCTCACTGGGGACCTGGCCTGCAACCCAGGCATGTGTCCTGACTGGGAATTGAACTGGGACCCTTTGGTTCCCTAGCCTGCGCTCAATCCACTGAGCTACACCAGCCAGGGCTCATATTGCATTCTTATATACTAATAATAAACTATCAGAAAGAGAAATTAAGAAAACAGTTTTACTTATAATTGCATCAAAAAGAATAAAATAAATTTAATAAATTTCCCTGGTAATAAATTTAACCAAGGAAATGAAAGACTTGCACATTGAAAACTATAAGACATTGAAGAAAAATAACTGAAGAAAACACAAGTAAATAGAAAGATATTTCTTGTGCATTGATTGGAAGAATTAATATTATTAGACTGTCCATACTTCCCAAAGTAATCTACAGATTCATTGCAGTCTATACCTTTGATTTGATTCAATATCAAAATCCCAATGTCATTTTTCACAGAAATAGAAGTTTTTGTATGGAAACAAAAGACCCCACATAGCCAACACAATCTTGAGAAAGGACAAAGCTGATGGCACCATATTTCTTGGTTTCAAACTATATTATAAAGTTATAGTTATCAAAACAGTATGGTATTGGCCCTGGCTGGTATAGCTCAGTGGATGGAGTGTGGGCCTCCAAACCAAAAGGTTGCACGTTCGATTCCCGGTCAGGGCACATGCCTGGGTTGTGGGCCAGGTCCCCAGTAGGAGGCATGTGAGAGGCAACCACACACTGATATTTCTCTCCCTCTCTTTCTCATTCCCTTCCCCTCTCTTAAAAAAAAACCCAAAACAATAACAGTATGATATTGGCCTAAATACAGAAACATGGATCAATGGAACAGAATAGAGAGCCCAGAAATAAATCCATGCATATATGTTCAATTAATTTATAACAGATGAGTCATGAATAGACAATGGGAAAACACAGTTTTTTTGAATAAGTGGTGTTGGGAAAACTGGACTACTATCTTACATCACATACAAAAATTAACTTAAAATGAATTTAAGACTTTAATCAAAGACCTGAAACTATAAAACTCCTAGAAGAAAACATAGGGGGTAAGCTCCTTAACATTGGTTTTGGCAGTGATTTTTTTGATCTGACTCCAAAAGCAAAGGCAACAAAAACAAAAATAAGCATGTGAGCTACGTCAAAGTACAAAGCTTCTGGACAGTGAGTGAACCATTAACAAAATGAAAAGGCAGCCTTTTGAATGGGAGAAAATATTTGCAAATCGTGTATTTGACGAATGGTTAATATCCAAAATATATAAATTACAGCCCTGACTGGTGTGTCTCAGTGGGTTGAGCATTGTCCTGCAAACCTAAAGGTGGCTGGTTCAATTCCCGGTCAGGGCACATGCCTGGGTTTAGTAATTAGGTCCCTGATTGGGGGTGTGCGAGAGGCAATCAATTGATGTTTCTCTCATACATCATTGTTTCTCTCTCTTTCTCCCTCCCTTCCCCTCTCTCTAAATAAAATCTTTTAAAAAATCCCAAGTATATAAAGAACACATATAACTAAATTGCAAACAAACAAACCCAGACAAAAAGCAATTTGATTATAAGGTGGGCAGAGGATCTGAATAGACATTTTTCCAGAGAAGACATACAGGTGACCAACAGGGACATGAAGAGGTGCTTAAAATCACAAATTATTAAGGAAGTGCAAAGTAAAATTATAGTGACATTGCACCTCACCCCTTCTGAATGGGTGTTATCAAAAAAGAGAAGAAATAACAAGTTTGGTGAGGATGCGTTGAAAAGGGACTCCTTTTTCATTCTTGGTTGGAGTGTGAATTGGTACAGCCACTATGGGATACAATAAAAGAACTACCATATGATCTTGCAATGCTACTTCTGGATGTTTATCCAAAGAGACGAAAACACTAATTTGAAAAGATATCTGCAACCTGATGGTCACTGAAGCATTATTTACAATAACCAAGACATGTTAACAACATAAGTAGATAAAGATAATATATACAATGGGTATTATTCAGCCATATAAAAAAGGATATTTTGCCATTTGTTACAACATGGATGGACCTTCAGGGCATTATGCTAAGTGAAATAAGTCAGTGAAAGACAAATACTGTATGATTTCACTTATACAGGGGTGAGCAGTAGGTTTATAATTGTAATACAGATAAATACAATAATTAATAAATAATACAAGAATAAATTGTTTCACATACTCATAACTGTAAACCTACTTTTGCCAGCCCCTGTATATGGAACTTAAAGCAAAAACAAGAAAAAAAAAGTCAAACTCAGATATAACAATTGGTTGCCAGAGGTAGGGGCTTAGAGGCTGGCAAAATTAGTGAAAGGGATCAAAAGGTACAAACTTTCAGTTATAAATAAGTCATAGGGATGTAATATACTACATGGTGACTATAGTTAATAACACTAAATTGTATATTTGGAAGTTGTTGAGAAAGTAGATCTTACAAATTTTCATCATAAGAAAAAAAATTGTGTTGATTTAAGAATACTGTATTTGAGGTTTTGAAAATAATGATGTATTAACTACAGGGTAATGTTACAAATTGAATGTAGGACATTATCCAGAAGCTGAGATTGAAGCATAAAGATTTCAGGTCTTTGGGGAACCTAGACGTAGTGAACTATGATGAATTATTATACTCCAAACCAGCGGTTTTCAACTGGTATGCCACAAGAATTTTTAAAACATGTGATACCTGACTATTTATCGGGGCACTGACCTTTTTTCCCTTAGATTGTCAAATTAAAAAGTGACAACATCCAACACAGTAGCTGTCCAGTGGGAATGCCCTGTCTTGAACTGTAAATATGAAGGGAGACCCCAGAAAAACCAAAGTTATCTTCTAGAGGGCTGGCTCCTTGAAGTATAGGTTTCCCCCACTAGGTGAGTGTTCTAGGAACACATCTTTATCAGTGTACCAGATGGCATTGTTGTGAGAGGCTGCATTCGACTTCAGTGAGTTATTTTGAAGACACTTTCAGCACATTGCCCATTTCATGATGGGTGATTTACAAGCACATCTCTCCACACCTCACTGAGTATTGAGCCATTTTTGAGCAAAACACAGCATGAACCCTGTGCCCCACCCTCCCTATTCACCTGATCTCACTCTGAGAGACTTTTTTTTGTTTCCCTGGATGCAAAAAGTCCTCACAGGGAAACGTTTTGCTGATGTGGGAGAGGTGAAACAAGCAAAAAAAAAAAAAAAAAAAAGACAAAAGCACTAAAAAGCATCAAAATTTACAAGTTCAAAAACTGTTTTGAGCAGTGGAAGAATGTCTCTACGGGTATATTGCATCAAATGGAGAATACTTTGAGGGTGACTGAAATTTAAGTAAGAATAAATGCACAAATTTTTTATAAATAAATTCTGGGTTTCTTGGGGTCCCCTCTCATAGGTTGTGTAATAGAGTTGCTTCTTATTGGTCATTTTGCATAATGAGGTTGCACCTGATTGGTTAATTCTTGATACCAGAAATCCTAATATACAAGTATAGGTATCTGTTTTTTAAAAAATTCACATTGGCCCTGGGTGGTGTGGCTGAGTAGGTAAAACACTAGCATATGAACCTAAGGGTTGATGGTTTGATTCCCAGTCAGGGCACACTCCTCAGTTGTGGGCCAGTGTGGGGGCATGCAAGAGGGAAACCGATTGATGTTTCTCTTACACATGGATTGTTTCTCTCCCTCTCTTTCTTTCTCCCTTCCCTTCTCTCTAAGAAATAAATAAAATCTTTAAAAAAGTCACTTTGGAACAAAAAAGGTAGGTAATGACTATTTTTTTTTTTTAAATAATTCAAAATTATATTTATTTTTTGTCAGATCAGCCAAAGATATATTTTTTGGTATAATTTTTGGTAGAATTTTAGTAATCAGTTTATGTGTGCCGTAAACTAATTAGAAAGAGGTTGTAAATCATTGCTCCAAACCGTGTAACTCCCAGTACTTTCTTATGTGCACTGGTGGTGGGCTGGGGCAGTTAGGCAGTGAGGGTGGTTTCATGGCCGCAAACTGTGGTATTGCCTCAACTTTTCAGGTCAAGTCTCCTGAACCCTAGATACTACCTTCCAAACCTTTTTATGAAATTCAAGTAGTTATTTCATATATCCCTGTTCCAATATTTTACCTTCCTCTCTTGTCGTTGAAATCTGTGGGGGTGAGGTGGAAAACTCTACAACTGGTCATGTAAGCCTTCATTACCTTTCTCTGTTTTATTCCCCTCATAGCTGTTTATGAAGCATCATCTGAATAAACAAAACAGTCGTACGCACCACCTGTCATTCTCAGCTGACCTAAGTTTGCTGGTACAGACTGGGTTGCAAACTGCTCCATGTTTTATTTTTAGTTTTTTAATATATTTGATTGACTTTACTGTTGCAGTTGTCCGCCCCCGCCCCCAATTTCATACCCATGGGTAGTACATATAAGTTCTTTGGCTTCTCCATTTTCTGTACTATTCTTGGAATAGTCTCCCCCTGTTTATTTTGTATGTACCATTTATGCTTCTTGTTCTCTGTACCTTTTCCCCCATTCCCCGCCTCCCCCTCCCCAATGATAACCTTCCATATGATCTCCATTTCTGTGATTCTGTTCCTGTTGTAGTTGTTTGCTTAGTTTGTTTTAGTTTTTGTTTATATTTTTTAGGTTCAGTTGTTGATAGTTGTGAGTTTGTTGTCATTTTACTGTTCATATTTTTGATCATCTGCTTTTTCTTAGATAACTCCCTTTAACATTTCATATAATAAGGGCTTGGTGATGATGAACTCCTTTAACTTGATTTTATCTGGGAAGCACTTTATCTGCCCTTCCACTCTAAATGATAGCTTTGCTGGATAGAATAATCTTGGATGTAGGTCCTTGCCTTTTATGACATTGAATACTTCTTTCCAGCCCACTCTTACCTGTAAGGTTTCTTTTGAAAAATTAGCAGATTGTCTTATGGGCACTCCTTTGTAGGTAACTGTCTCATTTTCTCTTGCTGTTTTTTAAGATCCTCTCCTTATCTTTAATCTTGGATAATGTAATTATGATATATCTTGGTGTGTTCCTCCTTGAGTCCAACAACTTTGGGACTCTGAGCTTCCTGGATTTGCATGTCTATTTCCTTTGCCAGAGTGGGGAAGTTCTCCATTATTTTTTGAAATAAGTTTTCAATTTCTTGCTCTTCCTCTTCTCCTTCTGGCACCCGTCTGATTCAGATGTTGGAACATTTAAAGTTGTCCCAGAGGTTCCTAAGCCTCACCTCAATTTTGGAATTCTTGTTTCTTCATTCTGTTCCAGTCGAATGCTTATTTCTTCCTTCTGTTCCAAATCATTAATTTGAGTCCCAGTTTCCTTCTCTTCACTGTTGGTTCCCTGTACATATCTCTTCATTTCACTTTGCATAGCCTTCACTTTTTCCTCTGTTTTGTGACCATACTCAGCCACTTCTGTGAGCATCCTGATTACCAGTGTTTTGAACTCTGCGTCTGATAGGTTGGCTATTTCTTCATGCTTAGTTCTGTTTTTGGAGCTTTGATCTGTTCTTTCATTAGGGCCATTTTTTTTTTTTTTTAATTTATTTATTTTCAGAGAGAGAAGGGAGGGAGACAGAGAGGGAGAGAAACAGCAATGTATGGTTGCCTCTCACATGGCCCTCACTGGGGGCCTGGCCCGCAACCCAGGCATGTGCCCCGACTGGGAATCGAACCAGGACCCTCTGGTTCCCAGCCCGTGCTCAATCCACTGAGCTACACCAGCCGGGCAGGGCCATTTTTTTTTTTTTTGTCTCAGCACACTTGTTATGTTGTAAGCCCATGTGGCTGTGTTGTGGTGCTGTATGTGGGGTAGGGGTCAGAGAGGGAACAGTGCTGCTTGCTCAGCTCTTGAGGGGCTTTCAGTCACTTCCCCTAATAGGCATAAGCAAATAGGCCCTTCTTGTGCTGATTCCCGAGTGGGTGGGTTTGTGTATGTTATCAGGACCATGTGGGCCTCTCCAACAAACTCTCCTGTGAGGCTGGAGGTTTCTGCCGCTGCTGCAACCCCCACAGGTTTTTACTGCCAGCAGTTTTTGAGGCTTCATTTACCCCACTGGAACCCTGGGTTGCGTGGTCTGTCTTGCTCCCCAGTTGTTCTCTCCACCACCTGGTCCACCAGTCACCTCTTTGCCCATTCTGCTGCCTTGGTCTGTGTCCTCTCTACCCTGGCTGCCAGTCTCCTCCCCTCCTACCAGTCTGAATGAGTGTTTCTTCTGTAACTCCTTGGTTGTCGGACTTCCGACAAAATACAGTTTGATTTTCTGGTGGTTCTGGTTATGTTTTGTTTTTAAATTTGTTGTTGTCCTAATTTTGGTTGTGCAAGGAGGCAAGCTTCATCTACCTACGCCTCCATCTTGGCTGGAAGTGTCTCCGTGTTTTATTTTTATAACCCCATCTATTCCCATTCAAGTGTGTAATATGGTATCTTAAACAGAGTAAGTACTTAAATATCTATTGACTTGAAGTCCAGTCATTTTTTCTTTCTTCCTCTCTTGATCAAGGACTACTACTGAGATGACACTATCAGCAAGCCTTTCACTGTGTCGTCTAGAGAGAATCAGCAGTGAAAGATGAGCTGGCACCAAGGACAAATGTCTCTTCAATTTTCCCTACTTTTTTTTGTTGTTATTAAATTCTCAGTTTATGTCAGTAGTGAAGGGGGAATAAAAGCTACACACAGAAGCATTTGTCATTCATGGCTGAACAGCTTAGGAGGAAAATTGGTATCCAAGTAAAGGCTTTATAACAGACAAACAAATATTTTCATAGACCAACTTAAACAGGGGTACAAAGGAGTAATCCTGAAATGGCTTGGGAGAAATGCCAGTTAGT
This sequence comes from Micronycteris hirsuta, assembly GCA_004026765.1. Classification (NCBI taxonomy): domain Eukaryota; kingdom Metazoa; phylum Chordata; class Mammalia; order Chiroptera; family Phyllostomidae; genus Micronycteris; species Micronycteris hirsuta. Next base: position 16,251 of record PVJI01019373.1, read on the forward strand.
TTTTTAGGATGCCCTGTTAGTTTTTATGTATTGTAACTTATTTTTAAAATGACATCAGACAGAAATAACTAAAAGGTTCAGAGTCTGGAATAGTGCTTTTTCTACAGCTGTGAGCTACTTAAAATTCTTCTCATGATACTGTTTGCCATCCAGATGGCTTTCTGGCACTGTTTCAGTTCCTAGATGTGAAGGCTGTTGGTTATTTACTCACCAGCATCACCACACTCTTGTACAATTTGACTCATGACTCATGCTCACAGCACTTACATGTGGGTTACCCTGTGCTGTACAGTCATTCCTGATTGTCATGATGTCACTTGTTATAAATAAGTACCAGAATTGATTGGACACCATTTCTGGGATAAAGATTTGTTGACATTCATGAGAACACTCTGGTTAGTCTGTTGGCTCCATTGCCACTGGAGTTAGAAACAGAAACAGAAAGTCATCTGGACAATGAAACTTTTGTCAGAAATATGTTCATGGTAGGTACAAAAGTGTATCCACTTTATTACTGTTAACAAAAATGATTAAAAAGCAAAAAAGGACTTATGCAGAAGTCAGTGATACAGAGAGAGGTTAGGGAGGGAGAGGGGATTGCTATCTGGAAGGAACACCCTGAAGATGCTGGCAGTGTTTATTTCTTCACCTGAACTGTGGCTTTCTTTGCATTAGGTGTTTGCCTTTCAATAATTCACTGGGTACTTTTTTTATGTGTTGTTTTAAATTAATATGTTTAAAAATAGCAAATACTTGTCCATTATGTAGGTAAATTTTCTTCAGTATTTTGTACTAGAATTGTCCTGTTAATTTTATCTATTTAGGAAAATTATCACTTTTTCCCTAAAACACGGTTATGGTCAACTGGTGACTGAAATGGGCTTAACAGTTAGTTCCCCTGTTCACAATACTATTCATTTGGTCTTCAGGGAGAGAAGAGACAGGGTGAGGAGAGAATGTAGTGGGGATGAAATATATCTTCCTTGGAAATACATATTCGATTAGAATAATTATTTGTTGTCGTTAAGCATGATCAAACATTTGATTAGTAGAGGGCAGACTGAAAACTAGAACTCTGAAAAAATTAATTAGCATTACTTAATAAGAAATTAAATATTTTAACTCAAGTTAATGTAATTTAAAATGGAGTATTTTACAGAGGCTAGCTGTATAATTTGGAATAGTGGGGTGATATATGAGCTTTTATTTCTTATAATCTTTTTAGGAAGATTATTAATATTTTTTATATCTGGCAATCTGCTGATCAAAAAGTTCTTCATGAGCCCATTTGGTCAGAAGAAATAGTACTAATAATTTTCCCCCTCCCCACTGGAGTAACTTTGTTATGGATTATATAGGGGTTGGCAAAGTGGGTTTACAGTTGTTCATATGGAAAAGACATGCAGGTATTGATTATTACAATAGTTTTGTTAACTCTGTATTTCACATACTCACAATTGTAAACCTACTTTTTCCCAGCCCTGTATAACTAAATTTCTGTTGATATTTTAAAAGTCATTATATAAATAATAAACATTATTAAAAAGTTATTGGGCACTGGCTGGTGTGGCTCACTGGATCGAGTGCCGGCCTGTGAACCAAAGGATCGCTGGTTTGATTCCAATTCAGGGCACATGCCTGGGTTGCAGTCCAGGTCCTGAGTTTGGGGCGCATGAGAAGCAACCACATATCCATGTTTCTCTCCTTTTTTTTCTCCCTAACCCTAACCCTTCCCCTCTAAAAATAAAAATAAAAATAAATGAAATCTTTAAAAAAAAGTTATTGGGAACATGGGAGTTATTTCAAGTTTTCTATCTTTTATTTTTTCGTTTTTATTTTTATTTTTTTTATTGATGTTAGAATACAGTTGTCTCCATTTTCCCACCACCACTTTCCCCGCCCTACCCACGCCCACCTCCCACCTTCAATCCTACCCTCCGTTGGCTTCATGCATGTGTCCCTCATACATGTTCATTTATGTCCCTTTCCCTTCTTTTCCATGTTATTTCCCTTTCCTCTTCCCTCTGGTTACTGTCAGTTTGTTGTCGATTTCAATATCTCTGGCTATATTTTGCTTGCCAGTTTGTTTTGTTAATTAGTCCACTTATAGGTGAGATCAAATGGTATCTGTCTTTCACTGCCTGGTTTACTTCACTTAGCATAATACTTTCCAGTTCCATCCATGTCATTGCGAAGGGTAGGAGCTCCTTCTTTCTTTCTGCTCTGTAGTATTCCATTGTGTAAATGTACCACAGTTTATTGACCCACTCATTTACCTATGGGCACCTAGGCTGCTTCCAGCACTTGGCTATTGTAAATTGTGTTGCTATGAACATTGGGGTGCACAGGTTCTTTTGAATTAGTGTTTCAGGATTCTTAGGGTATAATCCCAGCAGTGGAATTACTGGGTCAAAAGGCAATTCCATTTTTAGTTTCTTGAAGAAATTCAATACTGTTTTCCACAGAGGCTACACCAGTCTGCATTCCCACCAACGGTACACTAGGGTTTCCTTTTCTCCACAACCTCTCCAGTGCTTATTGTTTGTTGATTTGTTTATGATGACCATTCTCACCTATGTTAAGTGGTATCTCATTGTGGTTTTAACTTGCATCTCTCTTGATGGCTAGTGATGCTGAGCTTCCTTTCTTATGTCTCTGGGCCCCCTTTATGTCCTCCTTGGAGAAGTGTCTTTGCAAGGCCTTTGCCCATTTTTTAATTGGATTGTTTGTCTTCCTGAAGTGGAGTCGTGTGAGTTCTTTGTATATTTTAGAGATCAAACCCTTGTCCGAGGTATCATTGGCAAATATGTTTTCCCATACAGTTGGTTCCCTTTTAATTTTGCTAATGTTTTCTTTAGCCATGCAGAAGCTTTTTATTTTGATGAAGTCCCATTTGGTATTCTTTCCTTTATGCCCCTTGCTCTAGGGGACATATTGGTGAAAATATTGCTGTGTGGAATATCTGAGATTTTCCTGCTTATATTCTCCTCTAGGACTTTTATGGTATCACAGCTTATATTTAAGTTTTTTATCCATCTTGAGTTTATTTTGTATATGATGTAAGTTGGTGGTCGAGTTTCATTTTTTTGCACGTAGCTGTCCAGATCTCCCAACACTATTTGTTAAAGAGGCTATTTTGATTCCATTTTATGTTTCTGCTCCCTTTGTCGAATATTAATTGACCATAGAGACTTGGCTTTATTTCTGGGCTCTCTATTCTGTTTCATCGATCTATGTGTCTGCTCTTATGCCAGTACCAGACTGTTGTGATTACAGTGGCCTTGTAATATAGTGTGATATCAGATATGGTGATCTCACCTACTTCGTTGTTCTTCCTCAAAATTGCTGCAGCTATTTGGGGTCATTTATGGTTCCATATAAGTTTTTGAAGTGTTTGTTCTATATCTGTGAAATATGTCATTGGTATTTTAATAGGGATTGCGTTGAATCTATAAATTGCTTTGAGTAGTATAGACATTTTGATGATGTTAATTCTTCCAATCCATGAACATGGTATATGCTTCCATGATTCTCCAAGTTCTCAATCTTTTAACTAGACAGTGCTAATTTATATGGCTTGTTTGAAACCTTATTAATTGTTCAGAGATTATCAGTGGAACAAGAAAAAAGGTAGGGTAAAAAGGTAGTAGTAAAATTGTAGAGCACTCTATGGTTTGATGTTTCCCATGTATTTTGAGATTCATTGCATTTATGAATCCTAAAGTATAGACTACTGGCGACATTTTGCTTCTGTGGGCGATCAAGATTTTATTTGGAAAGAAGACCACCTAAGAATCTCAGTGTGAAAAACTGTGTTGCAATCCTCAGACTATGGAGAGACTCCAGGCCTCTGGAATTATGCTTGACTATTTTTGATTTTGGAGAGGCCTAAATCCTTATCACATAAAAATCCTCAATAGAGAAAGACACCTAACCAATTAGAAACAAAAAACACTGACACTTCAAAATGGACAGAGGAAAACAAAAGTTAATTTTAAAAGGATGTGTTTTATTTGAACACTGAATACTTTTGGTTATTACATAGAGTGTGCTGAGAATTTTTTAAAGGGAGTAGTAATGGCAACAGTACAATTAAAATGGAAAAATATGTCTAATATAAGACAACTTCTATTAGTTGATAAGCTGTAGTTTACGTCAAATGAATATTTAGAATTAGAATGTATTTGGAATATTTTTTTCTTGGAAAATAGGATTTTGTTATTAAGTGTCTTTTAGAGATTTATATGTTCTATTTTATCACAATGAGAACTATTTTCAAAGCAAATTTTTTTTTATATATTTTTAAAGATGTTATTTATTTATTTTCAGAGAGAGGAGAAGGGAGGGGAGAAAGAGCAATGTATGGTTGCCTCTCACATGGCCCTCATTGGGGACCTGGCCCGCAACCCAGGCATGTGCCCCGACTGGGAACCGAACCGGGACCCTCTGGTTCCCAGCCCGCGCTCAATCCACTGAGCCACACCAGCCGGGCCAAAGCAAATATTTTTTAAGATACCAAATTACTCAATTTATTTTCATAGTATATTTTAACATATTGAAAGTCACAAAGCCCAAGATAAGGGAACAATAGATCAATAACTCAAAATTCTAACATTTTCACAAATCATTCATTATGAAGCTCAAAAATACTATTAATGTTTAAGTAAAATGATCTCTAACCTATACATTATACTCGTGTGACCATAAACTTAAAGAAATGCTGGCTCCAGTAAATATTTTAAAAGTTTGATTTTACAGGTGATTAGAGAAACACAAATTAATTCAAGAACTCTTTTGCTTTTAAATGATTAAGATTGAAAAAGCTCTATTGCAATCCTGTTAATGGATACTGTATAACAGTTTATGTATAAATAACCTTAAAGAAGTTTATACCAGCGATTCTTAACCAAGACCAAACCCCCCTTTTTATAGTATGTTTTGTAGTACTTATTTTACTATATTGAAATGAAACATAATATAATTTACCTATGCATGTAATAAGAAAAATAGAATGCTTTCAACTGTAATATAAAGGAAGGCAGTTTGTGATGAAATGTAGTACACATTTCACTATGTAAATACTCAGGCATGACTGTAGTAGACCATAGTCATATGCATAGATAGATTACTGCGAGGCATTGGCTACAAGTAAAGATTGACTCATGGATGTTGTGTTGGCATCTTAAATTCCATGAGTGGTACATATAGCTTGCCACTTCTGAGTCTCTATCAAGGCTCACAAAATAACAAACTAAGTGAAAGTCCTTATTCTAGTTGCATGGCTTTTCATTCATAAATAGAAGTCATTGAGCAGTTTTCCCTCAGGTAACCAATATATATTTTATTTAAATTTGTACTATTTTAGCATTAGATATATGTTTTCCTGTTTACTATATTTACTGTGATGGGTACTAGCTGTTTGTGCATTACAGACTGCAAGTTTTAAAAAGGAGAAGTTTCTTAAGCAAGGCAGGAGTTAGTCACAGAGGTCATTTTGATATATTAAGAATACATGTGGTGGTCTTAGAAATTATTCTACATTCATGGACTTCAAAATAAATCTGGCTTATAATAGATTTGTTTTATAGAGGTTTGCTATGTATTTATAAATGTAACCTATTTATGGTTAGGTTAAATACTAAGAATTTAAATCTGTAGTTTATAAGTACTAATGAACACAGACATATTAAGAATAGATTATCTAGCTCTAACCTGAGTCCTTCCTTTGGACTGAAAATAGAACTTTAAAAAAAGTGTATCAACTGTATGCCCTCATTATTGAAACATTAAAAAAAAAGAAATACTTATTTATGGTTACTTTTGAACTCTTTGAATATATTTTGTTGCAGCCTTAATTTCTATGCATTAGATTGTACTCATGGTTTTTTTCTTTTTACAGTAACCTGAATTTTAATTATACTTTTGTACTGTTTTATATTTTGCTGTTTTCATCATTTATAAACACTTCCATAGTATTGTACACACTTGCCAAACTTCAGTTAAATAACTGCTTAATTGTCTATCAAGTGGCTATATCATTGTTTATCTAAAGATTGCTTTATGTTTGGACAGTTTATTTGTAAGTTTGTCATATTTGCATATTTTGCTCTGTGCATAACATTTTTCTGTAATAAAGTTTTTAAATAATGTCAATTAAAAAATTTTAATGACCAGGTTGATAGGTATAAAATACTTTAAGGACCAGAGCATATTTGCAAATATTTTCTCTTTTTTTAAAAAAAGATTTTATTTACTTATTTTAGAGACACAGGAAGGGAGGGAGAGAAGTAGAGAAACTTTAATGTGTGAGAGAGACATCTATCTGTTGACTCTTGCAGGGCCCCAACTGGGGACCTTGCTCGCAACCCAGGCTTGTGCCCTGACCGGGAATCAAACCAGTGACCCTTCAGTTCACAGGCTGGCACTCAGTCCACTGAGTCATACCAGCTAGGGCTGCAGATATTTTCTAAAAGCATTTTAGAGTGCCACCTTCTAGCTGAGAATATAAATTTATGTTTTAGTGATTATGATTACTCTTTAGTAATTTCCAGAATTACTTTAGAGATACTTCTTACATCAAATTACAATGATTTGTATCAAATAACTGTCTTATAAAATGAAATTCTACACTGTTCAGTTTTTCATTGCTCAGTATAGTGTATACTTCACTATAAAGAAATCAACAATTAAGGCTGTTTTGTTGTCTTTGAACAATTGGGGCAGGAGGGCTTATGCCCAGTTGAATCAAGATCCCATCACTTAAGTTATCTCTAATTGGACCCTAAAGGTTAAAGTGAAATAGTACATGTAGAGCAGTGCTCATCATCGGGACATGGCCCCTTCCAGTACTAATATTCTGTTGTTTTAGGAACATGCACTTTTCTTCTAGCTTTATCATGTTACAGGAAAGAGAAATACTTGGTAAACACTATTGCATGTAATTTTATTAAAACTCCCTTTCAGTCTTTCTTTAGATTTCTTCCATGATTTTCTAAGGTAGTTTTCAATTGAACTTATTAATCTATATAACTAGTTTATGTTGGTTTCTGCTTGTCATTTAACTGGAAGAAGTAAAGTCCAGTGGCTCTGCTTGCACTTGTGAGGACGGCTGAAAACATTTAAACAGCTTTCCTATCATCCTGCCAGAAAACAATTGACAGGATATGGCTTTGTAATTACAGTCTAAGGGTTTAGTTGAGCTAATTGTCACTGCTGAAGTTCTGGTGCCCTCTTACAGCTTCCTTGAAAAGTTTTCATGGTTGCTTCATGATTGTCCTCAGCCTTTGACCATTTGTGTAGGTGGTCAAACAAGAGTGATACAAGACTGAGGATCTTGCTGGGCTAGGTAACCCTGTGAGGAACTTTTCCTTTAAGGAAAAAAAGAAAGAAAAAATAAAAAATAAAAATAAGGAAAAAGAAGAACTGAATTGTATGCTAATTGCTGGGGGCGGGGAGGGGGGAGGGTGTCATTCTTTTGGTCCTGGCTCTGTCTGTGTCTCATTTTTGATAATTTACTTAATCTCTCTGGGCCTTAGTTTTCTTATCTTTAAAATGGGAAGGGTTTTAACTCCTAAGTCACCTACCTCCTCACCTGAAACTGTGTTATTTCAGAGTCTTGTGTGTGGTGTCCCTTATAAAATAAGAGTGATGTAGGGAAATAGGAACCAGAACACGTATATTTTATTTTCAATTATGTAGCAATAATTTTGCTTTCTTCATCATATCTCTACAAAAGATTATCTGTTAGCAGTTGTTTTGTTACCTCATTTGTTCAGCAGCTGTGTCACAGTTTTAGATATGACAGAGGACATGCCATTTTAATTACAACATAGCACATCATGTGAGTACCGCACCTCTCTCAATACTTATTATGTTATGCATGAAGCTCTGAATAGCTACTAGTTATCCTGTGGTTTTAGTTGGACCACCCACCAGTGAGTTTTGTTTACAACTGGATTTCTATTCCTTTGGATGGTTGAGGGGGTTAAAGTTTTGTTTTTTGTTTTTGTTTTTGACTTAGAGTGTCTTTTACCCTTCAAGAATTAGTCCAAGACAACATAGGTAAATACATGAAACACCATTGATTGTCAAGTAGAAATGTATGCTAAGTTATGTTCTTTATATTATTTTAAATACAGGATATAAGTAGGTCTGGATAAATTGTAGGAAGAACTCATTACTACTTTGAGATATAATAGGAATTGGCCTAGAGCACTGATTCTGAAAGTGGACAGTGTGAACTCCCCCCACAAGATGCTTTGGAAATTTGTGGGGAGTGATTTTGTTGTGCTGTTGAGGCTGTGATTGAGAGAGATTCTGCTGTTGTAAGGGATAGTTGGACTTCCTGCAATGCACAGGGCAGTTATTTCCCCCCTGGGGACTTACCACTAGGGGGCAAGATAGGGACAGAAGGGAGCATTTAGGGGACCTTCTGGGATACAGAGCAGTCTTGAACAAAAAAGTGTCTCATGTGTAACAGTTTTTGAATTTTCTTCTAGATAGTCATGTAGGTAAAAAATCTCTTTATTGTGTCTGATCATAGATCTGAACTCTATGTTACATAAAAGTATAATACCAAATAATTTTATATTATTTTTATACATTGGTTTTGGAAGATATAGATTTGTAAAAATCTGCAGTATTATTCACATTTGTGGTATTTGATCATTACTACAACACACCTAGGTCAGTCTGCATTTATAGTTGTTATATCCAGATGCATAGATGTAAAACTCTGACTACTTCATTAAGCAGAGGTATGGTCGTGTCTAAGTATCCACATACTCAGATATACATTATTGTACTATTTCTCCATTTTAGTACAGTTAGGACATTATATAGGTTTATTTTCAAATTAAATAAATATGTTGTAGGTAAGCTATTAGTAATCTCATTTCAGATTTTAAAGTATTTGTAAAATATTTGTTTAAAAAGAATATTGAATAGAAGAGGATTGAAAACCATTCTTTTACTATGATGTACACCTGAACTAATACTAAATAATATTGAATATCAACTTTAGTTGAAAAAATTAAAAACTTAAACAAAATAAATAAAAATAAGCAAAAGATAAAGGAAAACCATTCTTCTAGATAGTTTTTAGCTTAAAGTACTTGAAAAGCCTGAGAATTGGTCTAATAAAATTGGTTTTATTAAAAGGACACGTAAGTATAACCTATATGTTAGTTGTAATTATATACTGTATGTCTTCCTGGAGTGTTTACAAAGTGTGACAACCAGTCTAACTCAGTTATTAGTAAATTACTAATATGAAAATATCAAGGTACAATTTTATGTACCTGGGCATAACCTTGTAATATTCTCTTTGATAGTTTATTCTTGGTGGACAAAAACATTTCTAGGTCTCTTATTTAAACAGTACTGCTTTATAAGCATTTTCAGTATATTGCTGAATCATCAGACTCTTTCTAAAGCATTGATATTTTGAGTATGAGGATTTTGAAGATAGGGGAATTGATTTTGGAGATTGGTGTGATGTTCTTTAGTAAGTAAAGAGAGAAAATGGTTAGCTGTAAAGCGAAAGGATTAACATTTTCTTTCTGATGCATTTTGAAATGGCAGGAGAAAAATTCTTGATTTTTGGAACTTATATTGCCAGTTATTAAGTGTTCAAGACATTATTCTGAAATATAGCATAGATATAAATTCATGTGACAGGAGTTTATGATTGGAGACAAGGTGGTCTTAGGCAAAGCCTTTTCCTCTACAACTAATGATGCAATCAGAATTCTTTATGTTTGTTAGTATTTTCTACTTTACTCTTTTATGGAAAGGTATATTTACTATAAAATATAGACTGAGTTTTTTTAAAGCTGTATGCAAATAGACGTAAATGGTATCTGACTTAAACTATTTCAAGTTTTTAAATATTTTATTTATTTTTAGAGAGGGGAAGTGAGGGAGACAAACATCAATGTGTGGTTGCCTCTTGCATGCTTCCTACTGGGGATCTGGCCCACAACTCAGGCATGTGCCCTAATTGGGAATCAAACCAGCAACTTTTTGGTTCGCAGGCTGGCACTCAGTCCACTGACCTACACCAGCCAGGGCTCAATTTTTTAAATATAAGGAGTTCTAGGAAATCTAGATATCCATGATATTTTATCTATATATGGTAAAACATTACCTTGGTTTCACATAAAGATGTCACCTTTGGAGGCTGTTTATGGTATTTCTTAGACTAGGACCGAAAGAATGGGTTGAAGGCCACGTAGTTTTTCCTGTCAATCATGAGTTTAAAAAATCACATTTTTAAATATCCAGTATAATTGTTCTAGTAAATACCATAGAATTTTTTCATTCATTCATTTAGCCATAAGTAAATATTTATTGAGAGCTTCATGTGTGTCAGGAACTACAGATAAAGAGCTGGAAATAATAGGAGGTTGGGACCTGTCTGTTAGCAAAGAACTTCAGTGTAGCATGCTGCTGTTCTGACACAGGTACGCCCCGGTGCTTGGGCGCACAGGAGGAGTATTGGGAAGGATTCCAAGAGTCTTGAAGAGTAAGCGTTGGTCAGGAGATAGGTAAATGAGGATATCCTAGGCAGTGGGAATGGTATGTTTAAGGTAGGAGGCAGGAGAGACTATGGGATATGCTGACAAGTATCAGTGATTCAGTTGGCTGGATTAAGGATAATTAATATGTGTGAGAGTGTGACTGTCCAATCTTAAAAGGAAGGGAGGTAGGGGCCTATGAACTCATTCTTGAAATCCATTTTAGGTATGACTACTTTATGAAGAAATTCTTAAAATTTACCCTTTTTTTCTGTAATAACCCAGAAGTTCAGAATTTCGTGTCTAGGGAGTTAATGCTGTAGGGTGGTGGGGTGCAATCAGTCTCCTTGAAAAGATTGCTGCTCTGGGCTCCAGTTATGTGGTAAAGGTAAGATCTCAGAGTTTTTTGTTTCTATAGTTTCATGCACCTATACTACTACTGCTCTTTATTAGGTGATTTGGTTTCAGTTGTGAGACTCTTGCCAAAAATCTATGCCAAACAAATCAGGAATGTGTACAGGTATATGATGATTGTAATTCTGTGACAGATGGCTGATGTTTTATAAACCCTTCTCAATTTTAAATGCGTACTTTTGTTTTTTCCCCTCTCAGCTTTTGTTAATTCTTGATTCATTCATCGTACTTGCTGTGACTTGATGTTCAGGAGCAGGCTTGTGCAACCTTCTGTTTGGCTTTGCATGGTAGTATTTGAATTTAAGCAAAGCATGGTTATAATTTGATGTAGCATGTTTTCATTCACTAAATACTTCTTGAATGTGTAATCCTTGCAAGGTTGAGAAACCCTTCACTAAGGACAGTTTCCAAAGGCTGTTGTGAAGTGATTTGTTGAAAGCAGTTCCAGTACCAATGACTGTCAATGGCATCTGTAGTAATTTTGTGTAGCTCTATTCCTTTGTATGAAAATTTACCAGTGTACACTTCATAATCTTTTTAAAGTGACTTCTCTGTATGCTGTGGTGAGAGAAAGTACTTTAAAAGCATGGTGCAAGCCGTCATGGAGCGTACAGTCAACATAATGCAGTTTATTATGGTTAAATGTTTCGTACTTTTTTTCTGATACTTCAATAGTTACTATGTAGAATATGATCTAAGGCTCACTTTCTGGAGTTAGACTCAAGTTCAAATCCCAGGACTGCCGCTTATTAGCTGTAGAGCTCAACCTCTCTGAGCCTCAGGTGCTTCCTCAAGGAGTAGAAATATTACTGAGGGTGGTAAAAATGATAAAATATAGTAATGCATGTAAATAACTTAGTAGAACCTTGAGACATAAGAGTTAGTACTCAACTTTAGCTATTGGGTTGGCCAAAAAGTCTGTTTAGTTTTTTCCATAAAATATAAGACTCCTTTTTCATTTTCATCAGTAGCTTTATTGATTTGGATATTTTGAGAATGTTGGCTATCTCCCGTGTGATAAAACATTGATTGTTCTCAGTTAATGTCTAGATTCGATCACTATCAACTTTAACTGGTCTACCTGACCATGGAGCATTGTTCAGCGATAAGTCTCCAGCATGAAACTTTGTAAGCCATTTTTGACATGTTCAGTCAGTCACAGCACTTTCTCCATACACTGCACAAATCTTTTTTGTGTGTGTTTCAGTTGTGTTTTTACTTTTCTTGAAATAATGAAGCATAATATGCTGAGAATGTTGCATATTTTCTTCCATCTTCAATATTAAAATGGCTACACAAAAATTCACCAATTTTGGTATGCAATTTTTTAAAAATGCATGCTGATATGACAGTTGTTGCAATACAGTCTAACAAAATTGTTTTGCATGAAGTTCAAGACAACTAAGCACTACTAGGGCTATCTTACAGAAAAAAACAAACAAACTTTTTTGGCCAACCCACTATTACTAATTCTGGTATCCCTATGAGATTTATTTTTTAATCACAGGAATAGGGATAATAAAATTTGTCTTATACTCATTAAACAATTATGAAATGGCTACTATGTACTAGTCAATTTTAGGGAAACAAGGCTGAAAAATAACATCTCAAAAGAACTTAGGGCTTTTGGCCTTGGCTGGTGTGGCTCAGTGGATTGACCGTGGGCTGGGAGCCAGACGGTCCCGGTTCAATTCCTGGTCAGGGCACATGCCTGGGTTGCGGGCCAGGTTCCCAGTGAGGGCCATGTGAGAGGCAACCATACATTGCTCTTTCTCCCTCCCTTCTCCTCTCTCTAAAGAAATAAATAAATAGAAATCCTTTAAAAAAAAGTTTTAAAAAGAACTTAGGGCTTTTGAATAAAAATAAAAATTAAAAAATAATAAATAGCAGCACTTGCATTGGGCTATGTTCCAGGCATTCCTTGCTGAGGTTAAATAAGTATGCTATGAGGTAATTACCGTTTTTCACCATTTCACAGATAAGGAAACTTAAGTAGGGAGAAGAAATGAGATTTGCCCAAGATCTCTCAGCTGGAGAGTGATGGAGGCAGGCTTTCTAACAATAAGCTACAGTTTTTTGTTTGTTTGTTTTTCAAAACAATTTATTGCATCATATTTGGTACCTCATGTTTGACAACAAAAAGGAAATTACATCAAGGTACAGTTTTTTAAAAAAGATTTTAGTTATTTATTCTTAGAGGGGAAGGGAGGGAGAAAGAGAGGCAGAGAAACATCGATGTGCATGAGAAACATGGGTCGGTTCCCTCTTGCATGCCCCCACCTGGCGACCTGCCTGGTGACCCAGGCCTGTGCCACAACTGGAATCGATATGGGGACCTTTCGCTTTGTTGGACGACGCCCAGCCCACTGAGCCATGCCAGTCAGGGCTCAGACCACAATTTTTAATCATTGTGCTGTTCTGTGTTCAGAAAAAAGGCTGGTGCTTCTGGAAGATTCAGGACCTGTGTGTCAGTATCGATGTGGTGGGTCCAGACTGAGGTATAAGAGTTAGGAGGAAGACATCACTAGAGGCTGGAGTATTCAGGGAAGGAAGGGAGCTGTAATTCACTACGACCTGCGATGTGTAAGACTTTCAAACATTAACTGCTTTAATCTTCATAGCGATCCCAAGGAGATATATTTTATTACTATTCACTTTTTATTTTTATTTATTTATTTTCCTCAACATTTTATTCTTCCAAACTCTGATTTTTGTATTCCCATGCCCTCAACTTCCTTCCCTTTGGTAACCACCAGCTTGTTGTCTGTATGTATGGATCTGTTTCTCTTTTGTTTTGTTTATTCATTTTTTTAAAGATTTCACATATAAGTGAAATCATATGCTGTTTGCCTTTCTCTTCTTACTTATTTCATTTAGCTTAATACCCTTCAGGTCCACCTATCTTGTTACAAATGGCAAGATTTCATTCTTTTTTAAATTTCTGAATAATATCCCATGCCATATGCATATATATTCCATACCTTTCCTTATCCATTTGTCTGTCAAGGGACACTTAGGTTGCTTCCATATCTTAGCCATATGAACATAGGGGTCTATATATCTTTTCAATTTAATATTTTTATTTTCTTCAGATAAAAACCAAGAAGTGGAATTGCTGGGTCATTTAACAACTCTGTTTTTAATTTTTGAGGATCCTTCATACTGTTTTCCATAGTGGCTGCCTGAATTTACAGTCCCACCAATAGTGTGTGAGGGTTCCCATTTCTCCATATCCTCGCCAGTACGTACTTGTCAATTTATTGACGATATCCATTCTGACAGGTGTTATATCAGTCTGGTTTTAATATGCATTTCCCTGATTATTAGGGATGTTTTCCATATTTTCATATGTCTGTTGTCCATCTGTATGTCCTCTTTGGAGAAATGTCTATTTAGGTCCTCTGCCCATTTTTTAACTGGATTTTTTTTGGAGAGAGGTGTTAAGTTGTATGAGTTTCTTGTTGATATACATCTTGGATACTAACTCATTACTGGGTTTATCATTGGTGAATATCTTTTCCCATTTAGTAGATTGTCTTTTGTTTGTTGATAGTCTTTTTTTTTTTCTGTGCAAAATCTTTTTAGTTTGATATAGTCCCATTTATTAATTTTTTTTGTTTCCCTTGCCTTAGGAGACATATCCAAAAAGATATTGCTAAGAGTTATGTCAAAGAGTTTACTGCCTTGTTTATTTACCTCTAGGAGTTTTGTGGTTTCATGTTTTATATTTTAGTCTTTAATTCATTTTGAGGTTATTTTGTATATGGTATCAGAAAGTGGTCCAATCCCCCTTCCTTCCTTCCTTCCTTCCTTCCTTCCTTCCTTCCTTCCTTCCTTCCTTCCTCCCTTCCTCCCTCCCTCCCCCCCTCCCTCCCTCCCTCCCTCCCTCCCTGTTCAGTTTTCCAATACCACTTTTTGGAGTGACTGTCTTTACCTTCTTGTATATCCTTGCCTCCTTTGTCAAAGATTAATTGGCCATATAAGCAAGGACTTATTTCTGGGCTTTCTATTCTATTTCATTGATCTATGCATCTGTTTTTATGCCAGTACTTTACTATTTTGATTATTATAGGTTTGTAGTATGGTTTGATATATGGTAGTGTGATACCTTTGATTTTGTTCTTTCTTTTTTTTTTTTTTAAATTATTTTATT
>PVJI01019374.1:0-31209 GCA_004026765.1 Micronycteris hirsuta
AGATCCAACCTCCTTTTTTTCCCTATTGGTTCCCTGTAAATCTTCCTCCATTATCCTTATCGTATTCTTCATCTGTTCAACTATTTGCGTCCACCTATTTTCCAGTTTTGTTAACAATTTGATTACAAGCATTTTAAATTGCGCATCTGATAGGTTGACTATGTCGTCATCCATTAGTTGTAATTTGTTCTGATCCTTCGTTTTGGCCATTTTCATTCTTTTTATCTCGGTGCACTTGTCAGCTGGCAGGTGCCTGCAACCTGGGTCTCTTTTTGGATGACGTTGCCTCTGGGGGCGGGGTCTTGGAGGAAGCAATGGCGGCCTCTGATCACCGCCGGCTTCCGTCACTCCTCCGCTCCCCAGCTCCCCACCGCCTCCTCTGCCAGACTCGGTTCTGCTGGCTCAGCCCTGGCCTCTCTCCGGCAGCTTTGCTGGCTTGCGGGATTCACCCGTTGTTTGGAGCCACGCCCTGTTCAGGCACTGGCGGCCTGAGTCGTGCGTAAGTGGCGTTGTGAGTGAGTCCCTCCGTGAGCGCTGCTTCCTCCGCCCATTTCTGCCCCGCTTACCGGCCTGGATGTTCGTCTTCTCCTACCTCCTGGGTGTCGGACTTCCCTTCAGTTCGATTCTGTCTGTTCTGGTTGTTTAATTTTTCGCTACTGCATTCATTGTATAGACATTCTGGATGTGCGGGCAGTGAGTGCGACCACCTACGCTGTCATCTTGGCAGAAGTCCTTATTTGGTTCTTTTTAAAATTTCTTCCAACAATGTTTTATAGTTTTCAAAAAATACGTTTTGCCATGTTTTGTTAAATTTATTAGGTGTTTTATTCATTTGGGTGTTATTTTATGTTTTGAAAATATTTTAAAATTTATTTTTAGAGAAAGGGAAAGGGAAGAAGAAAAAGAAGGAGAGAAACATATGCGAGAGAAACATCGATTGGTTGCCACTCACACGCCCCCAACTGGGGACCTGGCCTGCAAACTAGGCATGTGCCCTAATCAGGAATGGAACCTATGACCTTATGGCTTGCAGGCTGGTGCTCAATCCATTGAGCCACACCAGCCAGGGCTGGATGTTATTATAAAAGAAATTGTTTTCTTAATTTGATTTAAATTATTCATTGCTAATTGAATATTAGCAATGAATAATTTAAATTCATCTTAGCTTGGATTGCTACAGCATAATATCATATACTGGTTTGCTTCAATAACAGGCATTTATTTCTCACAAATCTGGAGGTGGGGAAGTTGGAGATCAGGGTGATCACATGGTCCCGATCTGGTGAAGACCCTCTTCCAGGCCTGCAGATTATCTTCTCATGAATGGGGAGATAGAGTGAGAGAGAGAGAATGAGAAAAAGATTGAGAGAGAGAAGAACTCTCTGATTTCTTTTAATAAGGGCAGTGATTTCATGTTTAGGACCTCACCCTCATGAATTTATCTAAATCCAATGACTTCCCAATGGCCATACCTCCAAATACTATCAAATTGAAAGTTGGGGTTGAATTTTGGGGGAATGTGAACATTCAGTTCATAACACTAGTGTAGAAATATGATTGGTTTTTGCATATTGATCTTGTATACTGCTAACTTTAGCTTATTAATTTTTTCTAATCATTTTAGTGGCCTTCTTAGAATTATCAATATATAAGATCATACCATTTGCCAATAGAGATAATCTTACTTATTCCCTTCCAATCTAAATGTCTTTTTTATCATCTAATTGGTCTGGTTAGAATCTTCAGTACAATGTTGAACAGAAGTGATGAGAATAGATATTGTTGTCTTATTATTGATCTTACAGAGAAGTGTCAGTTTCCTTCCATTCCTCATTTGTCATACTTTTTTATTATGGAAGGGTTTTGGATTTTGTAAAATGCCTTTTATGTATATACTAAGATAATCATATGGTTTTGGTTTTTATTTTATTGATATGGTGTATTACATTGATCTTTGGATATTAAAGCAATGTTATAGTCCTGGAATAAACTTCACTTTCTCAAGTGAATCATCATTTTTGGTTTTTATGTTACTGGATTCAGTTTGCTAGTATTTTGTTGAAGATTTGTGTCTATAGTCTTAAGAGATATTGGTCTGCAGTTTTCTTTTCTTGTGATATCTGTTTGGATTTAGTATTAGGATTGCTCTGGCTTCATGGAATGAGTTGGGAAGTATTCCCTTTTCTATTCTTTGAAAGAGTTTGTGAAGAATTGTTATTAATTCTTAGTTATTATAAAATCTTCTTTAAATGTTTAGAAGAATTCACCAGTAAAGCCATGTTGGCATGGGCTTTTTTGTGTGTGTGTAGGAAGTTTCAAAATTACCACCTCAACCTCTTTACTTGTTATAGATCTACTCAAATTTTCCATTGTTTTTTTGTTTGTTTTGTTTTTGAGGGAGTCAGTTTCAGTAGTTAGTGTATTCCTAGGAATTTATTCCTATCATCTAAGTTATCTGATTTGTTGGCAGACAGTTTTTTATAGTTTTCTTTTACAATTCTTTTTACTTCTTTGAGATGAGTAATAATGTCTCCTTTTTCATTTCTGATTTTCATAATTTGAGTCTTTTTTTTTTCATGGTGAATTCCAACAATTTTGATTAGAAAGAATGGGATCTTTGACACTAAACTTATCTTGGTCCAAATCCTATCTCTTTTACTAAGTGACTGCCATCACTAAACTTTGTTTTTTAATTAGAAAATAGAGAAAATTCCATCTACTTATTCTCTATACAAATATCTATGGAGTACCTACAATGCGCCAGGCACTGTTTATGGCTGGGGTTGAAAGAGACAAAGTCTTTCCCTCATGAAGCTCACGTTTCACCCTTTTGTGAGTTTTAAAAAAGATAATATGTTCAAGTTACTGGCATATAGTACATGTCCAGTGAATGAGGGCTGTTGTAATTGTACTTTCCTCTCACGTGGTGTTGGTCATCAGTTCAGGATCTCCTGGGAAAGGTGTTAGATGACTTGTGATACTTTCTTGCAGCCTTGATGTGTCTTTCTCACACGTAATCAATTCTGCTCAAACACAAACATCACAGCAGCAATTTCCTTTTATATCTACCTTCTAATTATCTATAAACCTCTGCTTTTCTGAGATGGTTCTCATCCTTTGATATGTAATATCAGACATTTAGCTAGTCAAACCCTACTTGACTACCATGCTTGCTGCATTGAGTCTCAAGTAGTAGAGAGCTCTGGTACCATCTTTTACAAATGTTAATTTGCTTGTTTTTCCCATGTATTTTTTCCCTTTCTACACTCAAGCAGGTAGCAAGTCTTGTTCCTTTGCTTCAGGGAAGGTTAGCAACAAAGAAGAAAGAGAGGGGATGGAACCCTTTTGAGCTTTTGATCTCAAAATTCTAAGTCCATTGAATAGAGAATGCTAGACTTCTGGCAGGGAGACAAGAGGAAAGAGGGCCTGTATGCAAAATAAGAGTAGAAAGGGAGAAAGTTTTTACTTTGGATTACGAGGGTTTTTTGGTGACAAAGTATGTGTGTTTATGTGTGTGCCCTAAGCAGCAGAGATTTGGTCTGTTCTCCCTGGAAGTGACCTTGAGAGGTGTCTAGACCACCAAGGGGAATGAGCCCATGAAGTCCCTGGAGACACCAGAGCCCTCAGTCTTCCCGGAGTTCACAGGCCCAGAGTATGGCCCTGAGGCAGTTGTCCCATCAGAACATGGGGGATCAGGTGGGCTGGAGGTAGTGTGGACTTTCAGTGAAAACCAGGATAGATTAAAGATGATGAGCAGAGAGGTGTCCCAGAGGTTGTGTTGCTGCATAGCCTCCAGGATGTCAGTCCTCTCAAGGAAGGAGAATCTCTAATGAGACAGCATAGGGACTTGGGCCCAGGAATGGAAAATGTAGGCTGGACAGGAAGCCATAAGACCAGGTGGTCAGAAGGAATTTTGGCCACCTCCCCTCCACTCCCTACTCAAAAATGCACTGGTAGCTGATTTTATCTTCTAATTATCTACTTAAACTACTGACCCCCAAATGTGCAATTGATCAAGGTTTGACTGCTATTTGACCTTCCTTGGGTGACTGTAATGAAAGGTCAGCAGTCCGGCCCCCACAGCTTGCCTTTTCACATAAGCCCACTTTTTCTACAACTTATAGAAGCAGTCAAGCAGAGCCAGCCCCTGAGTCAGTTCAGAGGACCTTCCTTTCCTCTGTGCTGCCTCCCTTGTACTTGTGCATAAGCTTAATAAAATCAGTCTGAAAATTTCTCTGGGGTTTCCTCTCAATTTCTATCTTGGGGAACCCAAGAACCCCAGTGCTGATAGCCCATCTCTCCAGTGAGTCAGGAGGTGTGGACTCTGAATTGGCATCAAGTGGCTCTTAAAAGATAAGAAAATATATAGTTTGTTTTAGGTGTTTTTTTCATACCTAAGCTCATGAACTGAGAGTCATACTTGTCTAAGTTAGCTACAAGACAGGAACTACTTAAAATTTAAGACTTCTGCCTCTGTTAAAGCTTACACTTCTCTTCTGAGAGTCTGTAGCTTAGAAGAGTGGTCAGTTCTCTGTTCATTTGGTTCTTTGCCCCAGTACTTTCCTGAGTCAGTTGTCCCTTACTCCAAAATTAAAAAGGAACAGAGAAACCCAGCCCAAACCATGATTTGTACACAACCCTAAACAAAGCAGTGGCTGAGGGATTTTACTGGAACTCATAGGAGAATGCTGAGGCAATGAGGGGCACATTTCTGCAACACATCTTCAGGAACATTTAGAACTGAAAAGCATTTCAAATCTATCTTCCGATTTATAAACCCAGCTCCCCGAATGTGGGCTTGTTGAGGGCAGACACTGTCTTTTATAGGTTTCCGACCTGTGGGTTACACAGTAACTGAAATAGAGCAGGCACTTAACATATGTTAATTAATTAGTAAAAACAACTCATTATGAAAGTCTACTATATTCCTGAAATTGCCCTAGGCAATGGAGGAAATATTATCTCATTTAATCCTTTACAACACCTTGAAGTGAGTTGCTCAAAGTCTCCGAGTTAGTAAGTGGCAATATTCCAGCCCTGGTCTTATTTCAAACCCACCATTTCTTTAGATATTTTAGTCTTTCTGGTATAATGACAGTTCTTGTCATAAGTTAATCATTTGGATTTTAATTTGCATTATTAGGGAACCTATTTCATTCTTAGATATTCTTTCTAGCATTTATCTATTCAGTTTAAAAATATACATATTTATATGTATATGTATATGTGTATTTATATATATATTTATTTATTTATACATGCCAGATACTAGTCCCTCTGATTTACTTTCCAAATCAGCAGGAAATTTATATAACTCAGTAGAGTAAGAGAAAGAATATTCAGGTTCCAGAGAGAGAAGTTGACAGCGAGGTAGGTGGGAGCTGAGCCCACTTGTTCATGCACCCAACTGGGACACTTAGCTGATCTTCCAAAGTACAAAGTGCACACCCAACAGAATCTTAGCTGATATGAAGTTTGGAAACTGAAGTGTGCAGAGAACGCTTCAAAAGGGGTGATAAGGTTTTGTAGTCAGATGGGGAAAGTACCCAGACAGGGAAAGTCCTGGATATGGCTCCTGAAACTGCAGCTGCCATGGGGAAAACATTAGGGGAGAGCTGGGTCAGTGATAGCAGCCTAGGGGCTACCTCCCCTCCCAGGATGGGCAAATTGCAGATCCTTTCCAGAGGATACTTGAATACATACGGTTGCTGCGGGTGGGTGGAGGGGGAATAAAAGACATGCAGGCACACACACAGCTGGTGGTGCACCCAAGCCAGGGCAGCGGTTGCTGGCCGGGACAGTGCCAGAAGAGGGATGGGGATCTCAGTGGCACCTGGAGCTGGGAGAAGAGGTGAGCCATGATAGCCCATGTCTGAGATAGACTGGACTTGCCAGAGAGTTGGAGTGTGTGGAAAGCCGGGCAGTGGCTCTGAGTGGCAGCAGCACCCAAAGAGACTTTTTTCAAAAGGATAACTGAGGCACACTGGACAGGGACCTCACACACACAGCTGCCCAGCCATCAAGGAGGGAGGTTTGTGGGTGCTATTTGCTCCCACACAGTGCACCTCATAGATCGATCAAAGGCGTGCAAAGTGAGGTGGTTTATAGGCACCAGCCCAGAGCAACTGTACAGAGTGGAGAGTGCAGGCTGCATAGGGCTCTGAGGGCATGAGGTGAAAACTGGGCACCTGTGATTATTGTAGGCCAGACTAAGCCCCTATCCTTGCCCAGCCACACCAGAAAGAAAAAACTGAGCCCAACCCCCAACTACATGCAGGAGCTGGGAAGATCTGCAAAATCGTCCAGGCAGGCTTAACAACCACCAGCAGGGGGCTTTAAAAAAAATTCTCTCACCGATTTACACCATACACAAAACTAAATTCAAGGTGAATAAAAGACTTAAACATAAGTTGTGACACCATAAAAGTCCTTCAGGAGAACATAGGCAGGAAAATCTCAGATATTCCATGCAGCAATATTTTCACTGATATGTCTGTCCCCTAGAGCAAAGGACATAAAGGAAAGAATAAACAAATGGGACCTCATCAAAATAAAAAGCTTCTGCATGACTAAAGAAAACAGCATGAAAATGACAAGAGAACCAACTGCATGGGAAAACATATTTGCCAATGATACCTTGGACAAGGGTGTGATCTCCAAAATATATATAGAACTCACATAACTCCACTTTCAGAAGACAAACAACCCAATTAAAAAATGGGCAAAAGACCTGAACAGACACTTCTCCAAGGACATACAGAGGGCCCAGAGACAGATGAAAAGATTCTCAGCATCACTACCCATCACAGAGATGCAAATTAAAACCAAAAATGAGATATACCACTTCTCACCAGTGAGAATGGTCATCATAAACAAAGCAATAAACAATAAGAGTTGGAGAGAATGTGGAGAAAAGCGAACTCTACTGCACTGTTGGTGGGAATGCAGACTAGTGCAGCCACTGTGGAAAACAGTATGGAATTTCCTCAGAAAACTAAAAATGGAATTGCCTTTGACCTGGCTATTCCACTGCTGGGATTATATCCTAAGAGTCCTGAAACACCAATTCAAAAGAACCTATGCACCCCAATGTTCATAGTGGCACTAGTTATAATAGCCAAGTGCTGAAAACAGACTAAGTGCCCATCAGTAAATGAGTGGATCAAAAAACTGTGGTACATTTACACAGTGAAATACTATGCAGCAGAAAGAAAGAAGGGGCTCCTACCCTTCATGACAGCATTGATGGAACTGGAGAATATTATGCTAAGTGAAATAAGCCAGGCAGTGAGGGACAAATACCATATGAGCTCACCTACAAGTGGAACCAAATCAACAAAACAAATGAGCAAGCAAAACAGAACCAGAGCCATGGAAATAAAGAACAAGCTGACAGTGACCAGAGGGGAAGTTGGAGGAGGATAACAGGGGAAAGTAGGGAAAGGGTCAAGTCAAGGGATATGTACAAAAGACCCAGGGACAGAGACAATGTGGGGGAGGGGAGTGTTGAGTGTGGATGGTGGGGGTGGGAGGGCAGTGGAGACTAATGGGGGAAAAATGGAGACAACTCTAATTGAACAACAATAAAAAAAGAAGAAGAAAAGTGAATGTAAAACCAATGGGGAAAAGGTAAGAAAGAATATAAAAGCTCCAAAAGAAAAACTAAACAAGTGGGACTTCATCAAACTAAGAAGTTTTTGCACAGTAAAGGAAATCGTCAACAATATAAGAAGAAAACACACAGAATGGAAGAAACATATTCACTGATATATCTGATAAGGGGTTAATATCAAAAATGTATAAAGTATTTACAAAATTCAATACCAAAAAAACCAACAACCCAATTGAAAAATGGGCAAAGGACCTGAGTAGACGATTACCCAAGGAGAATATGCAGATGGCCTAAGACATATGAAAGGATGCTCAAGGTCACTATTTATCAGAGAAATGTAAGTAAAAACCACAATGAGGTATCATCTCACATCTGTCAGAATGGCCATCACCAATAAATCAACAAACAGGTGCTGGCAAGGATGTGAAGAAAGGAGAACCCTTTTGCACTGTTGGTGGGAATGTAGACTGGTGCAGCCACTGTGGAAAGCAATATGAAGATACCTCAAAAAATTAAAAATATATCTGCCTTTTGACCCAGTGATCCCACTTCTGGGAATATATGTGAAGGAACCCAAAACACTAATTCAGAAGAACATAAGCACTCCTATATTCATTGTGTGTTATGTACAACTGCCAAGATATGAAAGCAGTCCAAGTAAGTGTCCATCAATAGATGAGTGAATAAAACAACTACGGGACACTTACACATTTACACATTGGAGTTCTACTCAGCCATAAAAAAAAAGAAGAAAAATTTACCTGTTGTAACAGTATGGATGGAACTGGAGAACATTATGCTAAGTGAAATAAACCAGTCAGAGAAAGACAAATACCATGTGATTTCAGTAATATGTGAAATCTGACAAACAAAGCGAACTAGCAAGCAAAACAGTGACAGACTCATAGACAGGGAGCAGAATGACAGCTAGTGGGGGGTGATTAGGGGGTGAAGGGATTGAGCAAAAGGAAAAAGTATTCATGGACTGGACAACAATGTGGTGATTACTGGGTGGGGAGGGTATAAGGGGACCAAATGGTAGTGGAAAATATATAATAAAGATCATACTTTTAAAAAAAAAGAATATTCAGATTTCAAATATGTCCAGTTGTCTCATGAACTGCTTACTGAGACTGCCTGGACTGGTGAAAAGATTTTAGGACTTGGAATCAGAAGACCTGGATTTAAATATTTGATTAATTATGTCCTAGCTTACTAGATAGTTTTGCTTTGTGTAAGTTTGTCATTATCTCTGAGTCTGAATTTTCTTGTCTGTACAATCTGCACATGTGAGAAACTTGTGAGGTAATGTATGACAGAATAATTTGGGAACCTAAACACATGCAACCTTTACAATAATCATTGTTATTATCCCCTACTATGAAGGGAAAATGGCATTTGAGGGGATAAGGTCATTTTGGAATTTGATAAATTCTAAGGTGGATGAACTTTAGAAATATTTTTGGTACCTGTGTGGAGATGCAGAAGAAGGGTAGGGTAGGAAGGCCATGTACAATTGTGCACTTCTGAGCTGCAGGAGATCACTTAGCCTGGGAGGCAGGGGAGGTAGCTGAAATACAAGTTATCCTTGTAGAGGGTTGTCTATATCAGCTCAAAGGAACTGACGCCTTTTATAAAAAGTGTTATTTTATTCTCAATGAGAGAGGGGAGGGGAGATAGAGAGAGCAGAGGGAGAGAGGGAAATGTTGTGAGAGAGAAACACCAATTGGCTGCCTCCTACATGCACCCCAACCTGGGATGAAGCCCGAAACATGAGCTTGTGCCCTGACTGGGAATCCAACTGGTGACCCCTTGGTTATAGGATGATGCTCCAATCAGCTGAGCCATGCTGACCAGTATGCCTTTTTTCCTTTTTGTAATTTTTCCACTAGAGAGGGCTTTTGTTTGCATTCACACATCTGGGAGAATCTTTTTGCTCAAAGTCTCCCCTGAAAGCAAATCCTGAGACAAGGACTTGGATGCAGATAGTTTATTCAGGAGGAGATATCAGGAAACAATGTGAAAGTGAAGTCTGAAACAGGGAGGAAAAAGTTAATAAGTTTGTATAGTCAAACTGGTTTGTCCTGTGGACAACTACAGCTCAATTACACTGTGGAAAATTTGGAGAAATTGTCAATCGAAGAATGGGAGACTGCCACTTGTTCATTGATTTCCATCTTCCATTTGTGAGGTTTGTCCCTGGGTCAGCAATTACCCCACATTTAGGGAGAATTCACCTTCTGAGGCAGAAAAGTGGATAGACTTGCCCGAGTATGCTCATGAAGTGGGATGCTGGTGCTGTACACGGGACAGTCCATCACATTGGTTCTGAAGTTCGGTGGGCTCAGGGAAGTGTTGCAGAGCATGGTGGTAGGATAAGGGTTTTACCAAGAGTGCACTAGCAGAAGTGGATTTGAGGAAAGGACACGCTAAAGAGACCCCTGGATTTACACAGACTTGGCCAAGAACTGATATTGTTCAGCACTCATTTTCATTCCATTTTACTTCCACTTGATATCCTTGTGCCCATGAATCACAGAAAACCTGGAGTCAATTCCTTCCTTTCTTCCCTTAAATAGCTTTCTGAGTAGCCAAGCATATGACTGGATACAGAGGACATTAAAATGATAACTTGGCTATTCACAGATGACGCAGACCTGCTGACTCATCAAATTGCTTAGGTGCCACAGCAAAACAAATCTACAAGTGATCATGCTCTTCAAGGGCTCTGAAGTATCTCTCTCCCTCTGTTTCTGCCTATCCCTTCTTAATTTTATTAACATACTTTAATGGAAGTGAGATTATGATCTGAATAATCACACTCATTTCTAATGAACTGAGGTATTTATTCATTCAAAAAATATCAAATATTTATTAAAGGCCTGCCCCATGTCAAACTCTAGAATACAGAAGTGAACAAGGTTCAAGGTTTCTGTCTTCATGGAGCTCACATTTTGGTGCAAAATAAACAAGAATGAGAAAATAATAAAGAAAACAAACAGAGTGATGGCATACAGAGTTCTGGGGTGGGGCTTCTACTTTAGATAAGGTGGTCAGGGGAGGCCACTTCAGAGGTGTTTGTTGGCCGAAGACATGAATAACAAGAACAGCCTTCTGAAGTAGAGGGAAAAACAAATGAAAAGGTCCTGAGTAGGAAAGAGCGTGTTGTGTTAGAGAGTCTAAAAGGAGGCAATGCGGTTTTAGGGACCATAGTACAGTAGTTAACTGGGTGGGCTCTGGAGCCAGAGTCTACAACTTAATAGGCCTGTGACCTTGGACACATCATTTAACCTTTGGGACCTTCAGTTTCTTCATCTGTAAAGAGGGATAACAGAATTATTACCTCATGTAGATGTTGTAAAGATTAAATAAAATGTCTTATGTGAAGTGCCTATTACCATTACCTGCATATGGTAGGAACTCTACAAATTCCATTGGGTTGGCCATGACTCCTCTTCCTTTCAAAAACCAAAAAACAAACAAGCAAACAAACAAATAAACAAACAAAAAATAGCTCAAGAAATAAAGTGAAGAATGTCACATGGAAGAACATTCTAAAACAAATCAAAGTTTTAGGTGTGGTTTGATCTAGAGATTTACAGTGGACTCTGGTCTCATTCCCTTAATTATCTTAGTTATGTCCTCCAGGTAATTCTGTACTTGGAGCTGGCTGGCTTCTCACATGATGACAAAGATGGATGGCTGCTTCTGCCAGAACCTTCTTCTGCCCATCCCTGCAGTGCTCCAGGCCTCACACCTACACTCTATTCTATCTATAGAAAGAAAGCATATGCAAGAACATTTCTTGAAGTTCTTAGAGTCAATGTGATTGGATTGGCTTAGGTTACATGTCTACCCTGAACCAATTACTGCAAGCAAAAGATAGAATGCACTAATTTGCTTAATTCAACTCATGTGCTCCTTGAGTTAGGAATGGAGTCAGATTTTTAAAGAGTCTATAAATCTCCAATGAAAATTGGAAGCTGATGGGAAAGCAGAAGGGAAAATGATGCTGGGGATACAACAGTATGTCCAGAGATGTTATTTTTCGTACTATCATTCAATTAGATAATAGAACATTGGGTTAGGATAAATTAAGAGACTTGTAATTCTGATCTGCTCATGGCTCTAAAACTTGCATACTCAATTGACCCTTAGAGTATTGTTTTCCTCATCTTAAATTTATTTGCTAAAAAATTTCTTAAATTTGCATTATGGGTGAGACATTAATACAGTGGAAATAAGCAGAAATCTCTCTCTCCTTATCAAGCTCATGGTTTAGTCTAGTGGGATTTAAACATGAATTTTATAGCCTCATCAAGCAGATGTTCTTAACATCAAGGTGCAATAAAATGGGGTACAATCCATTTATTTCACCCTGGTGTCATGATTCTTCTATTTCACTTTTCATGGGGGCAGAAACTAAAATATAATATCAAAACTGTAAAAAAGTTTAGTTTAAGCCTTCCTTTCTTTTTTAGACTTCTCAATCCAAGGGAATTTGGCTCCTACTAGAAACCTTTCTAATCTGTTTTATGAACTACCTGTGTCTATAAGCATTTGTTATGAAAAATGTTAGGGCATAAAAGTAGAAACAATACTAGAAGAAAATTTGTCAAAAAGATAAAAAAGTAAAGTAACAATTTACAGTATCCCTGGGGAAAAGTATTTGATTCAATAAGGAATCATTCTAATTAACTAACAAAAATCAATCATAGAAAATAAAACATGAGAATCACTGCCTGAAACTCAAACTTTAATTTCTGTGTTTTTCTTTTAGCGCTAACATCCCTAGTTGGAGATGTTTGCTGGTTTTGTTTTACAGGAATAATCATTTTTTCCTGTTGAAATGTATTGCTCCCTGCAAGAGCTGTGAATGGTAGTTCATTTTGCTGTGAATTCTCAACACAGAGGTTGTTACTGTCACTGTAAAAAGGGAAAACCAATTATGATGATGGAATAAGATGGAATGTCTTCTTTGGCCATGGATGTGATTTTTGAGGAAAGACAGATGAATTTCTTCTTCTGATTCATAGAAATGACTAATCACATCCAGCCTATTTTTCTTCTTCCTTTGTTAGACCATTGACTCACCAACCATAGTATCATGTAGGGCACTTTTGCTTCTGAGCATTTTCCTTTCTCAAAAATATCAGCTTTACTGAGGAATAACTGACCTATAAAATTGCAAGATATTTAAATATACATAGTGATGATTTGATGTAAGTATACATCGTGAAACTATTTCCCCCATCTAGTTAATAACACACCCATTTCCTCACATATTAATCTTTTTTTAGAATATAAATGTTCTAAAAAAAAAAAGATGTAAACTCCTCTTTCAGTCACATCAAAACTTGACAATGGCATTAAGCCATTTATCAGGAGCTGCCTAGTATTATCAGGAGTCGAGAGTGACCAACCTCTTTAGATTTCCCTAAGAACCAAACTTGCTCATTAGGCCAAATCCTGCCTTTCCTCTGGAAATTCTCTTCTAATGTCAGCAGAGGGTTCTGGGTAAAGTTGACTCCACCCCCAGTTCCAGGCATAGATCTTGTGACTCAGGCCGATGTCAGTTGAAGGATTGTTCCCCTTGCCTATATGATTAATTCAGAACTGGGTAAATTACCAAATACATTAATTAAAGAAGCAATTCTCTAAGGTCCTGGGTGAACTGTGTGATAAGGTAAATGCATTATGCATAATTTCTACATTTCTGGACCTCCTTCCTTCATGTTAGAATTTTTTCACTGGATTGAAACACAAAATTCTGAACTAATTAAGCATGCTCTTAAATTGAAAGCAGAGAGGTGACCCATTGGGAATAGTTGCTTAACCCCAGATGGAATAGTTGCTTCTTTTTTATCTAATAAGTTCTACTCTTCACTTCAGAAGTCCCAGGTATTAGTGTATTTGAACAATGATTCATTTCAGTAGTGCATTATTCCTTTCTTCTACTGAGACTCTGTTCTGAATGACTTCACCAGATCAATTTCTGCCCTTTACAAATGAGTTCAGATGAGGTTCATGGGCTTTCATGAACTCAGCAGAGGAGGACTCAAGATATACGAAGTGACCCTGGATGAAAAATAGTGTAGAACCCAATTCTCACTTTCCGGGATTCTATAGCCATGGTCTCACACATTATGACGGTGTGAGTATGGTGATAAAGGAAGCAGGATAGATTAGTGGTTGGCATATGGGCTCAGGAGCTGTGCTCTTCCATATCCTACCAGTGAGTCACATGCTTTCACATGCTTTCTTTGAGTACTTGAAATGTGGCTACAGGGATTGTAGAATGGAAATTTTTATTTTATTTAACATTAAATTAAATTTAAATTAAACATGAATACCCAGTTTAGTTATCATAAATTTTTAAGTATGCTTGGAACAATTTGGGCATGGAATCTTCTTCCTCAACTGTATGAAATATAAATACAAATTAAGTATGTGAAAATTTAGCATTCAAGTGGAGATGTGTTCTAAGTGTAAAATACACACTGGACTTCAAAACTCAATATGCTTAAACAAATATTAACTATTCATTAATAATCATTGTATTGATTTTATATTGAAATGATAATATTTTGGATATATTAGGTTAAGCAGAAGTTACTGTTAAAATTAATTTTACCTGTTTCTTTTTGCTTTTTAAATATAGTTACTAGAAATGCTTAAATTGTATTATATGACTTGCATATGTTTCTGTTGGAAAGCCCTGCTCCAGAGCTATAAAATCTTAGCTCTTATAAGCTGTATGACCTTAGCCAAGCCAGTTAAACTTTCTAGGCTGAATGAAACTTATAATGGTAATATTCATCTTTTCTTCTCTTTTTTTAGAGGATAATATGACTTAATGCATAACTTGTGCTTCACACAATGACACATCATAGTATGCAATAAATATTAGCTCTTAACACACTTAATATGTATAAATTATTATTGCTTTGCATATATATTATCTATGTTATAATTTTCATTTGGGAAAACACCAAGAACCTATTCCCATTATTTCCTATTGCACTGTGGCCAAATTCCTCTGGCCTGTACTAAAATTAAAGATTGATACTGTGACAGGCAAACTCTGTGTTATGGAACTGCAGAAACACCTCCCGCCTGCAGAGGGGAGGCGGGGGTGCGAATGACAGGCAACTTCCATGTTTTGTCTCTGTACTTTGTAACCTTCACATTAAGCCCCTGTGCTTTGTTTTTGCCAAATAAGGTAGTTTAGACCTAACTTCCACATTAGGCTTCTGTAATCTTGCTTTGCCATGTAGGCAGGAAGTCCGGGGTTATTTAAACCCCAGAGAGTCAGAATTCGGGGCTCAGAATTTGGAATCCTTCTCCTCTGAGCCCACGCGTAATAAAGAGTCATGCTCCGCTATGTCTCCTGCATGTGAGTTATTTTTCCACAACAATACAATATTTCCTAAAGCAATTAGGAAACCCTGTGGTATATTAGAAAGAACACCAGTTTTGGAGTCAAGGTTTATGTTTGTTCATCCCTGATCTGCTGGAATCTCACAGTGTGACCTCGTTCCACTCACTTTTTCTCTGGGTCTCAGTTTTTTCATATATAGTCCCTGATGCTGGAGTAAATAGTATTTCAGCACTCTGTTTCAATATACTACATGGTTTGTAAATTTGCCAGGCTGTTTTAAGTTCCAGCACCAGTCTTTTGTTATCTAGCTTTTACTTATGAACTCCACCATTGCTTCTTGGGGAAACTGTCTCTGACCTTCCTGATCAAGGCAGTTCCCCCTTTTGATGTGCTCTCACAGGGCTATGCCTGCCTTCACCCAGCTCTTAGCATTGCCTAAATTTATTTGTGTGATTCTTTAATTAATATCTGTTGATCATCAGAGTGTAAAATCCATTAGAGTAGGGACCAGTTTGTTTTTGCTTAACATTATATTCCTAATACTAAAAATCTGTTGAATAAATGAATCCAAAGGTATTTCAAACTAATATTGTTATTAGCTTAAAATTATCACTATGAGTTCACAATTAACCTTTAAAGCATACACAATCAGGTGAAATAAAAATGAATTTTAGACAATGGATTATTGTAATCTACTAATAAGGCACATATGGACTTGACCTCACCTGCTGTTTTAGGAAGACTTTACAAATAATCAGTATTCACATTGTTTTCTAAGTACTATATGTTGGGAACTGCTCTGCCTGGTTTCAGAAGCTGTAATCCCCATGGCTAAGGCTGAGTAAAAAGACCTTGGGACCATAAGCCACTAAGATGACAAAGCTTAACCTCCCAGCAGGCAGGGGTGCAGCCTCTGCCCTCTTTATTTCACTCTGCTTGGCCCTGGGTGGATGACTGATTGGCCAATGACAGGTAAGATTCCTCAAGGGAGGGACAACCTAAGATAGGCATGGTCTTGAAGGGGCCATCAGGAAAGGACTTAGGGGACTATAGAAAAGGGGTGATGGACCTTTACCCCTCAGCTTTGTCACAGCCTGAGTCCTCATTCTATCTGTAAAAAGTCTCCTAATCTGTTGGTTGCCCGCATCCCACCCGATTTTAAACCTGAAACAAAGCCAGAGGTGAATGTGGCCCTGTGCTGGAATGGGTGGTTTCCAGGGGCGATTAGGCCTAAGAAAGAATGCATAAAATCCTGTGAAGCCTGCTTTGCTAAGAATACCCTCAATTTAAACGGTAATGGTCCAAACATAAAATGAATTTGTTTCCCAAAGTTTTATGGTCCTTTGGCATCACTCTATCTATCTGACCCTGACTCAAGATAAGCCCTCACAGTTCCTTGAATGTTGTCTATTGTTTGATCATTACTGCCTGACAATGGTTGATGAGCTTTACGTATACACCCTGTATTCCTCTGAAAACTAAACCCAACAAAACCCCATTGAGGAACAGGATCAAGGCCCTTCTCCTATGAGAGACTGGCTACTTTTCCTCCCCAAGCAGATCACGTCTTGGTACACTTATTTTCATCTGCGGCAGCCTGTGGGTGCTCTGCTGGACAAAGTCTCCCACAAATAAATATTATGTAAAAGCACACTGACAGGTCTATGAATGAGTTGGTTACAGGGAATCTTAAAGTTTCTCTATTTTGAAAGAAAAATGAGTAACTGTCTTCAAACAAGTAAATTACAGAGGCCTTAACATTGTTTCTCTGATTTTTCTAGGTGGGGAATTGAATGTATTATTAATAATCAGTGCATTTTAGTTTCTTTTCTGCATGGTTTTCCATTTTAGAATTCTTTTTTGAAATCTAACAAACATTAAGAAGTAATGTGTTTTGCATTATTATGTCAAATGAAAGAACCAGACAAAAGAGTGTGTATATTATAATTTTATTTGTGTGAAGTTCAAAAATAGACAAAATTAATCTATTATTAGTTGTCAGGTGTGTAGTTACCATTGGGAGGCTAGAGCCTGGAGAAATCCTGAGAGGAACTCTGAGGGCTGGGGGTGTTCTCTTTCTTGATCAAGGTGCTTGTTACAAGGGTGTGTTGAGTTTGTGAAAATTCATCCAGCTGTAGAATTATGGTTTGTGCACTCTTCCTGTTACATGTTGCACTTCAATAAAATCCTACAAATTCAGAAGCATTAATGAGTGTTTTAAAGCAAGAAATTAACCACATGTTCTGGATATTGCCCATGATTTAGGTTGGAAGGCCATTTTAAAAGGATTGAGTAAATTTAGTAAGATTGCTGTGTAGAAACTCAAACACAAAAATCACTTGTATGTTTATGCTGTAGAAACAAAAAACTAAAATCTGTAAGTTAATACAATTTACTATTGCATCAAAAATAGTAAATACCTGGGAATAAAGATGTCCAAGTTGTCTACATTTAAACTAGATGAGAAAATATTGATGAGAAAAATTAAGGAAGTCTTAAGTAAATTGAGAGATATACATGTTTGTAGATGGAAGATTCAGTAATGTAATGGCATTAATTCTTTCCAAATTGATATATGGATTCAATGCAATTCCAATAAAAATATCAACAAATCAAAAAAAAAAAAGGATTGAAAGTTGAATATTTCAGAAAAGTGCCTGAGAAAGATTAGTTGAAGGAGTGGCATTGGGTTCTGGTCAATACCTCTGAGAATGGGTTCTGTATGCTGCTGCACCTCAGGGAACTTTAGGAACTCAGGGGGGATCTGGAGGCTGACTACTCCAGCAGGCTGGCTTCTGAGCCTGACACCTGACCACTATACTCAGTTGTGGGCAATACCACTGGTCCTCCAACCTGGCTGCCATTGGAAACACCTAGAATCTTTAAAGCAAAAATGGCAGTGTCCCACCATTGGGATTTTTAGATGAAATTCATGTGGCATCTGGACTTGAGATTTTTTAAAGCTCTTTTGATGATACTGAGATGTATCAATGTTTGAGAACCACTGTTCTTTCCTGTATGGTTGCAGTAGATCATATTATCCTTTATAGTTCTAATACTAAGCCATGTTCGAGTATGCTATAGTATACTATACAGCCACCTAATGTTATGTATTGCTTGAGAATACCTACATATGAGGCATGTCTAGAAAGTATCCAACCATGTACTATGAAAAAGAGAGACATTTATTGAAGAGGATATAAGATACAAGAAATATTGTATATAGGACAATGATGCCTCAGTCCCCTTCAAAGTAGGCACCTTGGGATCTCACACAGATCTTTGTTGATTTTAGCCCATACACATTCAACATCCTTAGGTATTCTGCTTGTTGCAGGACTTCCACAACGTGTATCACTTTCAACAGATTCTTGACCATCTTTGAAGCATTTGTGACACAATTTTATTTGCACTGCACTCATTGCATTGCACCCAAAAGCCTTCTGAATCATCCAAATAGTTTCCATGGAAGAATGTTCAAGCTTAACACAATATTTGATGCAGATTCATTGCTCTACTTGCTCAGTCATTTTGAATGTGACAGCCACACAGTACGCATGCTCACTCAATGGTGTCTACCGCCCCCACTGACTAGTACAGTGAAATCATTATTCATGCATGTGCATTCCAGTCCACTCTCCTTGGCTGCCAGTTTACATCAGTGTTACACAAACTGCTCTCATTATATTAATAATGGCTGGACTTTTTCTGGAAAGACCTCATATGTAAGATAAAAAATGCATCAAAATCATAAGCACAAGATTCAAAATACTGATTACTTCCAGGGGAGAAGAAAGTGCCTAAAACCAGGGTGACTGGATACATGGGTGACTCAACACACACACATATGTATATAATTTTTATTTTTATTTACATTGTATATATTTATAATTTTCTTAACCTAAGTGGTCAGCACAGAGAAAGTTGAAATAATTCATTTTTACAGTTATTTACTCAGCCCTTACCATGTTTCAAACTCTTTTCTAGGTCTGGTAATATAGCAGAAAAAAACCCCATACAAAACCCATAACTTTGTGAAACTAACATTTTAGTTAGGGACAACCAGACAATGAGTAAATATACAACTAAATCTATACCTCACATGGTCCTGGTTAGTATTATGGAGAAAAATACAGTAGGATAAGGGAATATGAAATTCTGAGACTAGAGTGGGGAGAGAGACCTAATTCATTTAGGGTGGTTGGGAAAGGCCTTTCTAATGAGGAGATATTCTAGAGTGACCTGAGAAACCGAAAAAAAAAAAAAAAAAGAGTCAAGTAGATATTTCAGAGAGAGGTGTTGCAGGCAAAGGGAGCATCCTGGGCTAATGCTAGGGAGCTAACACAGGGAAATGGTGGCTGGACGCAGAGGGAAATGGTTGGGAGGTGGGGAAGTGTCTCACATGGGGCTGGAGGTCAGCGTTGGAGATTTGCATTTTATTCTCTGAAACAGGAAGGCTTTGGATAGTGCTACGTAGAAAAATCCTATTCTTTGTGATTTTGAGTATGCCTTCGACATTTCATAATAAGGTTTTAAAGACAGATATAGGCACAGATATTGCAATATGAATTATTTTATTAGAATCATTATCTCTGTGATAAGAGGGGTTTGGGGTAACTTTAGGATAAATTTATTCAATGTGGGGTGAAAGGACTCAAGAAAGGGAGTATGTGTGCATGTGTGTGTCAGTGTGTAGGAAGTGGTTATTGAAGACAAACTGTATTTTCTCAATTTGAGGGTCAGATAATGGTACACAAACAATGCACAGGGATGTATAGGGAAATCTGATCACCATTGAATGGGCTGTGCAAATTTTGGGAAACCAGCAAGTATTCTCAATGAAGGCAGAAAAAAATAACAACTCAGGTCAGCTGTAAACAAGATGGCAAATTCCTGATTCCGTCTCATTTTAAAGCTTCAATTGTAAATGGCTCCTGTTTCTTCTGTTTTAGTTCAAACTACATTAGTGGAAGAACAGCAGAAATTTTAATGCATTAGAATTTAAGATGACTGTTCTCAAAAGAGACTCCAGTAAATTAACTTTTTAGAGCCTGCATCATCTCCGGG
This sequence comes from Micronycteris hirsuta, assembly GCA_004026765.1. Lineage (NCBI taxonomy): Eukaryota > Metazoa > Chordata > Mammalia > Chiroptera > Phyllostomidae > Micronycteris > Micronycteris hirsuta. The sequence continues at coordinate 20,061 of PVJI01019374.1, forward strand.
CCCAGCATGCTGCTCTGAAAAATTTCAACTGTTTGTGTTTTCTACGTGAGGCTCATAAGAAATGCATTGCCTTTGTTATGTTCCCAAGTCCTTCTCAGGGGAGGAGAATTCTTACAGCCAAATGCTGAACTACTTGTTTCTTTTAGAGGTTTTCAAAAAACAAACACAAGTATATTGATGCAGAGGGGAAAAATCCATGAGGAATGAAAGCATTGTTGTCCCCCACCCAACATATACCATCTTCAATCTTTATTAAAATAGACTCAAGGAAATTAGAAATGATTAGTTTTGAAATGTTTACCCTTTGTTTCTTTATGTTTCATCTTTTGCTTTCAACTATGGGTGTGGAAATCAGTGACCAAGCTTCCAGAGTGTGAAGAATCCATTTAAAACCAATATCTCTGTTCGTGACTATAGGAAGAAAAAAGATCAATTAGTTATTTAATTTTAACACCAGTCTGCCCATTTTGATAAAAGTGTAAGTCTGTAGTTGACAGAGAAATCTGGCCTGCTTTTTAGGTGATGAATATCTACTATTGCACCTTAGTTTTAATAATCAAACTAGGAAAGTGTTTATACTGAATTTTGTACATTAAAGGACAAATGATCTTTGAAATGGCAAAAAAAAAAAAAAATCTAAGAAGACAAAAGATATATACAATTGGTAAAGAAATGCACCTGACTACCCCTTGGGGGAGAATGATACTATATTTATGTATATGTCTAAACTTTTCCATAGAATAATAATAGCAAATAATGACCCAGTGCTTACTGTGTGCCTGGTATACGTAATATGATTAAGGTCTATACTTCTCAAACTTTAATGTGCATGCAAGTCACCTGAAGATGTTACAAAAATGGCATTTCTAATTCAATTGGTCTGCTGTGGAGCTCAAGATTCTGTATTTTTTACAAGCTCTCAGATAATGCTGGTGTGCTGGACTTCCATCTACAATTTAACTAACAAGTGACTTTATTTTCTTAATTTTTATATTTTAAGTATATTTTATTGATTATGCTATTACATTTTCCCCATTTTTTCCCCTTTATCCTCCCTCTGCCTTGCACCCTCCCACCCTGCAGCATCCCCCCATCCTTAGTTCATGTTCATGGGTTGTACATATAAGTTCTTTGAATTCTTTGTTTCCTATACCATTCTTAACCCCTCCCCATCTATTTTATGCCTACCAGTTATGCTTCTTATTCTCTGGACTTTTCTTCCCATTCTTCCCCTCCCCCTCACCAGTGAAAACCCTCCATGTGGTGTCCATCTCTCTGATTCTGTTCCTGTTCTAGTTGTTTGATTAGGTTTTTTTTTAGGCTTCTTTGTTGATAGTTGTGAGTTTGTTAGTTGTGAGTTTGTCATTTTACTGTCCATAGTTTTTTATCTTGTTTCTTAGATTAAGTCCCTTTAACATTTTATATAATAAGGGCTTAGCGATGGTGAACTCCTTTAACTTGACATTATCTGCGGAACACTTTATCTGCCCTTCCGTTCTAAATGATAGCTTTGCAGGATAGAGTAACCTTGAATGTAGGTCCTTGCCTTTCATGATTTCAAATACTTCTTTCCAGCCCCTCCTTGCCTGCAAGGTTTCTTTTGAGAATTCAGCTTATAGTCTTATGGGCACTTCTTTGTAGGTAACTCTCTCCTTTCCTCTTGCTGCTTTTAAGATTCTCTCTTTCTCTTTAATCTTGGGTAACTTAATGATGATGTGCCTTAGTGTGTTCCTCTTTGGGTTCAACTTCTTTGGGACTCTCTGGGCTTCCTGGAAGTCTATTTCCTTTGCCAGATTGGGGAAGTTTTCCTTTATTATTTGTTCAAATAAGTTTTCAATTTCTTGCTCTTCCTCTTCTCCTTCTGGCACCCCTATGATACAGAAGTTGTACCATTTAAAGTTGTCCCAGAGGTTCCTAAGCCTTTCCTCATTTTTTGAATTCTTGTTTCTTCATTCTGTTCTGGTTGGATGTTTATTTCTTCCTTCTGTTCCAGATCGTTGATTTGAGTCCTGGTTTCCTTCCTGTCACTGTTGGTTCCCTGAATATTTTGCGTTATTTCACTTTGGGTATCTTTCATTTGTTCCTTTCATTTTGTGACGGACCTCAATCAGTTGTGTGACTATCTTGATTACCAGTGTTTTGAACTCTGCATCAGACAAGTTGTCTATCTCCTTGTCACTTAGCTTTTTTTCTGGGGTTTTGCTCTGTTTTTTCATTTGGGCCATATTTCTTTGTCTTGGTGCACCTGTTATGTTGTAAGGGGGCAGAGACTTAGGTACTGGCCAGGGCGGGGCAACCCTCTTTGCTAAGTTGTGGTGCTATCTGTGGGGGAGGGGTTAGAGAGGGAATAATAAGGGTCGCTTGCTCCACTCCAGCCCCACTTTCCAATGTACTCTGTCATGTAAGACTGAGAATTTCTCCCACCCTGGCAGCTCCTGTGGTAGTTTACAGTTGGCTTACATCTTTAGTTTCTCGTTCAGCCATCCCTGCCTTGCTCAGTCCTGCCGCCTTTCTCCCTCTGTCCTCCGCCTTGCTGTGGGGTCCTCTCCCCAGACCCGGTTGCCGGTCTGTCTCTCCTAGTGGTCTGGTGAATATTTCTTTAACTCCTTGCTTGTTGGAGTTCCATGCAGTTTGATTTTCTGGCACATCTAGTTGCTTATTGTTTTTAGATGGGTTATTTTCCTTTTGGTTGTGTGAGGAGGCGAAGGGTTTCTTCCTACATCTCCGTCTTGGCCAGAACTCTCTGGTACTCTTATTATCATCCCCATTTACAATTAAGAAAAATGAGGTACAAAGGTATAAGATAACTTTCTCAAGTCCCACAGTTGGTAAGTGGCAGGACAAAGACTTGAGCTCAGGCAGCCTGTCTTCAGTTATCCTGTTCTTAACTTCCCCACCCCATCATTTTTTTTCCCAGAAAATAACCCTTCATTGACAAAGCTAAAAACTTGAGTAAGAAAATGATACCTAACTAGTTCGATATGATGTGTGTTTGGAGATTGAATGGCTTTGATTTTGGAAAGAAACAAAATAGACTGAGTATATGAAACTAATGAGAACTCTTACCTATCACAGAATTATTTTTGGAAGCTATTCACTGAATAACCAACTTTGCATTGTATAGTTTTCCTTGGGCAAGAAGAAACTTCTTTGAATATATTCTTTTATTATTTTAGTATTTCCCGCTGCAGCTCTCCCCTATTCCCTTAACTGAATACTGTCTGAGACAATGACCAGGAATCTGTCACTAGAGAAGTTGAGCCTCATTTACATTCAAGCATCCAGTCCAAAACAACCCTGTAATTACCCTGTGCTCCTTTTGTCTACTTGCTGCCTAGTGTACATGCTGAGGAGGATGGGACACTGATGGTAGTGTGGAATGACTCTTCTTTTTAAGTGTATACATGGATATTTTTGGAAGCTTTTATCTCTAGAAATTAGTTTCATTGTGTGTTTACTAGAAAATTGTCAAAGGGAACATGACTTTTGGTTGAACTCATTCAATTTCTTATTCAATGAATATTAATTTATTAATAACCAAAGGCCTGACTGTAGTAGGTGTTAAGTATACAATTGAAAGAAACATAGTGTCTTTTCCAGAAGCCAACAATCTGGGGTGGCCTGAAAGTAAAAGATTTATATTCTCATAGTGTGACTGTGTTAGCCATCTTGTGTAGCAGGAGAACTGAAGGAATTTGGACCAGCTGGATTCCTTACTCTGGCCCCGCCACTCAACATGACCCAGTGCTATCACCCCCTGTGTGTGGTCCAGCCCTGTGGCTAAAGAGCAAAGGTCTTCAGGCCCCTGAAACTTGGCTTGAATCCCTGCTCCTCCCTGTCTCAGCTGTGCTCTCCCGGACAATTTACTTAGTCTTTCTTGGTTTCTCATGTATGAAGTGGTGGTGGGGTCGGCGGTGGTTGGGGGGCGGATAAAAGGCCTTCTCTCATAGGGTTGTTGTGAGAATTCAAGATACAACTTTTATCAGAGCACGTTCCACATGATGGATGCTTCATTAGTGTTCAGGATGATCATTTGTTTTTGGAATGTTTGCATTTTTGTGCGTGTTTCTCCCCTCTGCAAAGGAGATCTCTTCCACTTACAGCATCCTCAAATTCTGAAATGTCAAAAGAGTAAACAAGGTCTGCAATTCGAAAACTGGTCAGAGGCCTTTTAGCCCCTGTGGTGTCCATGTGCATGAAAGCCCTAAACCTTGAATACCATTTGGCTGGAAACACTGCTGACTCAACAATAGGAAATAAGAATAACTATTTTAACATTTTAAGAAAATAAGCAAGTAACTTCACTAGTAGATAAGTAGTGAAGGAACAACTTCTTGCTAACCACAGCTTTATGTATCTGAGACATTTTCCAGTTTTTCCTCTCACATGGTAGAATGTGTTAAATGGATTGGTGCAGCTTTATTTTACCCAATTGAAAAAAGACTTTTCTGAAGTTTTGCCCAAGAGTCGAACCTGGTGTTTTTATTTATGGCATTCTCTGCCGCATGCCTGACTGACACCAAACACAGAAGCTCTGATTAATTTTATGCTTGTCTTAAAGAGTGATTTAGAATAATTGAGCTTCTTCAGATTCTCAAGAGTCATTTCCTTTGGAAATGAGTGCAGTTTGAGTCTGGACAGAGTAGAGCAATTTGAAAGTAATAGAGAACCTTAAGTTATTTTAAAGGGCTATATTTTGCAAACCTTTGGTGTCTGGAAACTGGCGAATATCAGTGAGTGTCAATCTGGGCCATTGCAAAAATATGATTGCTGTGCTTGATAGCTAGAATCTTAAGAATGCTATCACCTGCCTTCTGCCCTCATTTTCCAATAGTTTCGGTTGGGACCATTAACAGTTTGCCAAGGAATGAAGTGCAGTTTGCTGGGGTAGAGTGTATATCTGCTACTAAAAATTAAGCTCACCATGCCCTGCCTGGTGTGTCTCAGCTGGCTGGAGCATCATCCTGTAACTGAAAGGTTGCATGTTTGATCCCTGGTCTGGGTGTACACAGGAGGCAACCAATCCATGTTTCTCTCTCTCTGCCTTCTTCTCTCACCATTTCTCTCTCTTCAAAAGCAATGAAAAAAAATATTCTCAGGTGAGGATAAAAAAAAATCAACTCACCAGCTTATTTTTCTCTTCTTGGTGTTATTCCGAGCGGTTTTAAAGGTCCAGACATCTGCAAATACCTTGCTTTGTCCCTCCTCCTTACCCCTAGACCCTTGAGCTCTGAAAATGAGGGAGGATCTGTCCCCTCCAATTCTCAGTTCCAAGGGAGGATTTATCTCCTGAAATTTAAGGCTGCAGCTCTGATTCTGCTCTACTCTTGCAGTGTGCTGACTGAGTGGAGTGGCTGATGGAGAAAATACTAACTAAGAAAAATGCAAAACCGCAGAAACACTGTCAAGTTTCTAAAAGCAAACTCTGGAGCCTTTCTCACACTTTTTACTCTTACAAAGAAATAATGTTCCTCTATCTAAGATCTCCAACTTGACCATCTTCAGGTAAACTTCTCTCCTCCTTCAAGACCAGATGTAAATGCCACCTGTACCAGAAGCTTTCCTGAGACCTGCATGGAACTTCAATATGCTTACAGCAGTTGGCTCATGTACCATCTGGCTCCCTCACCAGCAACTAATCTTCTTCAGTGCAGAGCTATGTCTTGTGCCACTTTTTATCTCCAAATTTTATTGAAGAGAGATTGTGAACTGACAGTACATCCTTGCTTTATGTCTGGGGAGGAGGTGCAGGCATTCTCTTCCTCTAAAGGGACAGGAAGCAAAAACTCCTTGGAGGTTGGGTACTAAGGATTTCTTAATGCATCTCTCGTTTTGACTATTTCTTTTGTCATTGGTAAGTGTATTCTGGATTCACTTTTTTCATATAAGAGTAGTCATATCTGACTCATGCAACATGGGAGATGGGCAGACTCACATTTCTACTATTTTATTTGATTCTAAGTATTTAGGTATTTTATTTAGGTATTTTATTTTATTTTTTTTTAAGATTTTATTTATTTATTTTTAGAGAGAGGAGAAGGGAGGGAGACAGAAAGGGAGAGAAACAGCAATGTGTGGTTGCCTCTCACATGGCCCTCACAGGGGAACTGGCCCGCAACCCAGGCATGTGCCCTGACCGGGAATCGAACCGGGACCCTCTGGTTCCCAGCCCGCGCTCAATCCACTGAGCTACACCAGCCAGGGAAGTATTTAGGTATTTTAAAACACAGCTGGGATTTGTTTTCATCAGATATGATAAAACATACAAACATGACAGTCAAAAGGGGAAAAGCATTCATGCTCACAGATGCCTAGAAACAGGAAGTGCATCACTACATGGTCAGTCAGGAGGCCCAGGGAATGAGTGGGAAACTCTGCTAGAGCCTTTATTGTGGCTTCTACAGAAATAAAATTCATTTCAGGGTAAAAACAAGTTTGGAATTTGCCACTTTGTATTTCAGCTGACTCTGGGGCATATGGGTATTCTAGTCATCAGATTATTACTTTAGAGTATAAGAGCTAGAGAAAGAAGTAGTGGGGGAGTGGGGCTCTGGGTTTGCATATGAAGGGTACCCTCCTTGGAGATTTTCTCTCTCAAGGAATTAGTTAACTCTGAGAGGGGCAGTTCTTCAAGTGTCAGCTAGGCCCAAAAATGTCAAAGCATCAGAATAAAAAGACATGCATTGAGATTTGGAGCTAATGTCACTTTGGCTTGAAAAGAAAAAAATAAAAGGAAAGAAAAAAGAATAAAAGCAGCAAGAAAAGAAATGTTTCAAAAGGAAAAAGAAAGAGGGAACTGAGCACGCATGTACTCAGAATATATTTGATAGATAAATAAATAAATAATGGAATATCAGTCAGTCTATGTAATCCATCTATTATCTTCCTATCTAATCATACTATATCTTTAATATAAACACAAGTCCCTATGTTAGAGCCAAAAAGGATATTTGCAATTTGTCTTAATTTTTAAAAAAACTAAAAAAAAAATTATTTTTAAGATAGGGAAAGGGAGGGAGAAAAAGAAGGGGAGAAACATTGATTGACTGTCTCCTACACACTCCCAACTGGGAACCTGGTCTGCAACTTAGGCATGTGCTCTAACAGGGAATCGAACCAGCAACTTCTCAGTTTATAGGATGACATCCAATACACTGAGCCATAGCAGTCAGGGCTAAGTCTTAATTTTAATTTGTAATTAGAACCTGTGTGTGCTGTCTGGTTCAGTTTTCACTGAGCAGATAGATAGATGTATTTTCCATAGCCTTAAAATTATAGCTTGTAAGGAGACTGCCTAGTCAGTGTACTTGGAGGGTGCTTTATGTGCACTAACTTCAGGGACTGTTCCATGAGTCACTTAATCACCAAACAGTACTTTCTTGGTTTAAGAATGACATTTTTTATTCCAGGCAAAACCTCAGGGGAAACACTGCTTAGGTTGTCATTCTGATTTCTGCATCAACCAATGAGTATGTCCAGGGACACCTTCTTTAAAAAAAGAAAAAATACCCCATTTTCCAAAGCAGACAAATGATTTGAGCAAGGATTAGCCTCTGAGTTGCTTAATAAATAAACACTTCCAATAAATGGAAGCATTTTTTAAAACAAAAACATTATAAATCAGCTTGTCACAGAGGGAGGGATCAGAGAAATCTGTGAGCTAGGGGTTAGAAGAGAGCAGAGACTGACAGATCCTGCCATGATCAATGAGAAATGATAAGAACAAAAATAACAGCCCTCTAAGGAAATAAGATCAATTTACAATATGATCTGCATTCAACTTTCCAAGACTGTCTCTGAAAAGTGGGGTTCTCCAACATGATGTTGAAGATTAAACAATTCTGCATTCAGTAACTGAAAACTCAATTCTTCAGTCATTAGAAAGAATACAGATAACTTCTATGATTGACAGTCAATCTGTCATAAGTGACCCATAGTAGGGTGACCCAGCTGAGCAGCACCACAGAGGTTATGAGCTGACACCTTCTTTTCCTGCAGGTGTTGACTTGCAAAAGTAGACATGTGTGGTGCACTGATTGCAAAAATGTACTCAGTTCTTCATACTTTGTATCCATGTCCATTACATGATCAATAGCTGTCAATGACCAGCCCTGGCAAGTAGAATGTGGTAGAAGAGAGACAGTGTGCACTCCAAGTTTTGGCTTTAAGAGGCCTGTTCTTCTGCTTTCCTTCTAATGCACCTATGAGCACAAATCCAGTGAGTTGGATGTTTAGATGCCCAGTCACTCCATTGTCCTAGTCAACACCCGGACATCCTCAGCCAGCCAGGAAGACCATGCCTGAAGATACATGAGTGAGCCTAACTGAGATTAGCTGAGCCTGGTCCATATCAGCAGTGCTACCTGATTGACCAGCACAACACAAGAGGAACTTAATGTTTATTACATGCCATTGAGGTTTTATGGTTGCTTGTTATGCAATAGATAACTGGTGCCAGATGAACAAAAGCTTTATTTGGCAGAAAGAGTAGACTGTGTGTGCATTCCAGGTCTTATTCATTGTATTGTCCTGAAAATCTCTCTAATTCATCTAATACTCATCATTACCACTGCCATTCATTTAGCCATCATCTTCGTCTATTGAATCTTCTCATACTGTCTGATACCACTCTGCACTTCCCTCCAGGTATCAGGATGATTTGCTCCAGTTTTGGAAGATTCTGAACCAAAATTTGTTGAGAAAAAAAGGGAATGCATGAACATTTATTGGGCATTTTCTTTATTCCAGGCATTTAATTAAGCTTATAAATAAGGTTAATCACAAACATAACCATAATCATGATAAAATAGCAAACAGTATTTTTTTAAAGATTTTATTTATTTATTTATTTATTTTTTTAGAGAGAGGAGAAGGGAGGGAGACAGAGAGGGAGAGAAACAGCAATGTATGGTTGCCTCTCACATGGCCCTCATGGGGACCTGGCCCACAACCCAGGCATGTTCCCTGACGGGGAATCGAACCAAGACCCTCTGGTTCCCAGCCCGCGCTCAATCCACTGAGCTACACCAGCCAGGGCAGCAAACAGTATTTATTGAGACCTTCTATGTGCCAGGCCTTGAGTTAAGAATTTACATGCTTTATTACACTCTTCATAAAAACCCTAAGAGGTTGGTGTTATCAGAGTTCTCATGACACAGACAAGGAAAGGAGCCATTCTAAGTTACTCAACCTAGATCATACACGGCAGGTAATGAGGGAGACAGTCCACATACATAAATGTTCTTATTGGGTGACCTATGGGAAAGCTCCTGGCCCCAAAGTAGCCTCACTCCTTATTACATTTGTAGGAACTAAAGAGCCATTTAGGTATGTGGTTACATGCTCATGTATCCAGAAAACCAGGATTCTACTCAAAGAGAATGCATATATATTGGAGGAAAAGAGGGAGAGGGAAAGACTGGGAGAAAAGAAATGGCTTTTCCCAGACATGAAGCGAAACCTGGACTGAGTAGGTAAGCCTTTATATTTTCTGCAGCTTAAAAAACTGTAGCGTGATTAAAGCAAAATTGGTAGCAAAACTCCTGAGATAAATACTCAACATTGTCTCAGGGACTCCCACTTCCTTTCTGACTGAGCAGCTTTATGATGGGGGGCCTGAAAACACAGCCTATCATTTTATTTGGCCTGATACGGCAGTGAAAATTCCCGACTTTGCTTTCACCATCAGTGCTCTATACTGGCACACCTGTGTTCCTCTGAGCCTTGTTTTCTCTGTTCTCAGGTTATTACCTCAAATGTGAGAGTCCTAGGAGAGCGGATTTCCCTTGCTTGATGTGGTAAGCTCGTTAGCAGGGGAGCAGCCATGATGAATGGAGTGCCACAGAGCACTCTAGTTATGGAGGGTGAAAAATGCTCACCTGCAGCGTAGATGCCACTTTTTTCTCATACCCCATGTTTAATCCATCTGCAAACCCTACTGGCTCCACCTTTATAATATATACAGAATGTGACCACTGGGCCATTTTCATTTTGTCTGTGTGGCTATTTCACCTGCAGACAGCTCCTTTGCCCTAAAAGCACAGGCAGACTCATGCTTTTATAATATGAGATCATGTCATTTCTCTATTCAAAACCTACCCATGGCTCCCAGCTCATTCTTAGAAAAGCTGAACTCCTTCTAGGGTTCTACAAGGCCCTACAAGGTATAGCTGGCCCCTCTCCTCATTCATTTCACTCCAGCCACACTGACCTTCTTGTTGTTTCTACAACATGCCCAGCCTACTCCCAACTCAAGGTATTTTTATTTCTGGCTTCCCAGATATCTTCGAGGTCCTTCCCCAATTTCCTTCAAGTCTTTGTTCAATGTGACCTTTGTTATGATCCCTATATGTAAACCAATGTCATCTTTGCCTGGGCCATCACATTTAAACATTGTAACCTACTTCTATCCTTTCTACCATCTATTCTTGCTTTTTTTCTTGCTCCATAGAACTCTCATCTTTTAAAATATTATACAACCTATTATTTATTGATCTTTTCCTATACAGACCATAGGTTTATGAGACTAGAGATTATTGCCTCTTTGGTTTACTTGACAGTGTCTGACACATACTATGTTTTCAATGAGCTTATGTTCAATACATGGATCAACTTTAAAAGGATGTAATTTGGTTTGGTGTTTAAGAACATGAACCATGGAACCCTGGCCAGGTTGTTCAGTTGGTTGGAGCATCATCCTTATTGGTTGGATACACCAAGGTTGCAGGTTTGACCCCTGGTCAGGCCACATACAGGAGACAAGTGAAGAATGTATGGATGAATGGAGCAACAAATTGATCTCTCTCTCTGTCTCCTCCCCCTCACTCTCTGTAAAAATCAATCAATAAAAGAAAAAAGGGAGAATATGGACCATGGAGTCAGACTGTCTGGGTCAAAATTATTTCTCTACAACTTAACAGTCTTAGGACACTTTACTTTTATTTATTTATTTTTAAAGTATTTTTTATTGACAATACTATTACAATTTTCCCAATTTCCCCCCCTTTATCACTCCTCTGCCATGCAACCTCAATCCTCCAGCATTCCCCCAACCCTTAGTTCATGTCCATGGGTTGTACATATAAGTTCTTTGAATTCTCTGTTTCCTATACCATTTTTTATCTCTCCCTGTCTATTTTATGCCCACAAA
>PVJI01019375.1:0-31084 GCA_004026765.1 Micronycteris hirsuta
CTTTCCTTTATGTCTCTAGCTCTAGGGGACATATCATTGAAGATGTTGCTGCGTGGAATGTCTGAGATTTCGACCCAGCAATTCCACTGCTGGGATTATACCCTAAGAATCCTGAAAAACCAATTCAAAAGAACCTTTGCACTCCAATGTTCATAGCAGCACAATTCACAATAGCCAAGTGCTAGAAACAACCTAAGTGCTCATCTACAAATGAATGGATCAAGAAACTATGGTACATTCACACAATGGAATTCTACGCAGCAGAAAGGAAGAAGGAGCTTATACCCTTTGCAACAGCATGGATGGAACTGGAGAGCATTATGCTAAGTGAAGTCAGCCAGGCAGTGAGGGACAAATACCATATGATCTCACCTTTAACTGGATCATAATCAACAAAAGCAGAAAGCAAGCAAAACATAAACAGAGACATTGAAATAAGAACAGTCTAAAAATAGCCAGGGGGGAGTGGGGAGGAGACAATGGGGAGAAGGGTTTTCAGGAATCACTGTAGAGGACACATGGACAGAAATAAGGGGGAGGAGGGAGGCTGGGGGGTGGATGTGGGGTTGGAGGGGAAGAGAGGAGGGGAGGGGAGAGGATGCAAATAACTGTAATTGAACAACAATAAAGTAATTATTTAAAAAAAAAAGAAATGAAGAATGGTGTTGATCTAAGATGGTGGCGAGATAGGTGGGAGCAGAGTCCACATCCCTCTGCCCAGTGGTGAAACACCAAGAGGATCTTCTGAGGAACAGAGTGAACAGCCAACAGTATTCCAGCATATATGAAGATTGGAAACCAAAATTATATGTGACATTGAATGATCAGATGGTAAGGAGAGTGCTTTGGGACAATAAGGTCCCTGGGACCAGTGCGGGGACCAGGGCAGGAGGCAGCCCCAGGCCTGGCCCCCACCGGGTCTGCTGCAAGATTCTTGGGAGAGAGCCAGGCTGGGCTGTGTGAGAGGCTAGGTGCTGGTTTGGACTGGCGGGCTTAAATAGGAAGAATTTTTCAGAAAGAAAAATAGAAAAAAAAGAGGCACTCCATGGCTGCTTGGGGCATTCTCTGCAATAGCTGTCTGCCTCCTATGCCCCTGCCCCTCGCAGTCCTGGGCTTGGTGCACACCCAGGGATCAGTGTCCCAGGGCGGCCCACCCATGCACTCTCCAGAAGAGCCAGGAAGGTGCGCAACCAGTGGCCCCTGACCCGGCAGTGGCTCACCCGAGCTCAAACCAGGGGAATCGGGGACTATGAGCACCCGATGATCTGTGACCTGGTGGCGACCCACCCACACTCACTCCAGAAGCACTGGGGGAAGCACACACAGGTCCATGGAGCTCACATCTGGGGCACTAGGGACAAAGCGCCTCCCACCCAGCCCCTGTGCCCGGAGCCCTGCAGGGCCCACTGGCTCTGTAGGTGATAGGAGGAAGTGCCCCACAGAGGGGAGTTGCAGACCTTGGAAAGACTTGACTCAGTTGGGGGTAAACTACCTGGAAGGGGTGCTGAGAGTCCCTAGCATCTAGGCCAGCAAAGAGCAAGAAAGCTGTGGGTGAGTTGCCCCTAACTGGTTCACCTCAAGGACAGCACAACTAGTGGACTACAGGCCTAGGCTGGGCCCAGAAGGGCACCTAATAACTGGGTTGGAGGCTGGACAACAGCAAAGAATGCATCTCAGGAATGGAGAAAAGTGAAATCAATACCTTCCTTGTCTGACTCAGCCAGGAAGACCAGAAGAACAGGCTTGACCAGTTTAAAGACAGCAGAAGGTTTTTTTTAAATTCCTTTCTGTCCATCTTTCTTTTTTATTCCTTCTTCCTCCCTTCCCTGTATTAATCCTTGTTCCTTCCATCTTTTTGGAATTTTTTTAAATTTTTTACTCTAAAAATATTTCTTTTAATTCCTTCTTCCTCCTTTCCTTCTTTCTTTTTTATTCCTCCTTCCTTCCTTTCTTCCTTTACTTTTTATATTCCTTCTCCCTTACTTCCTTCCCTTTTTTTCTTCTTTTCCCACAGGTGAGATATTAAAACCTGGAGCTATGAAAAGACCAGAGTTAGACCCAAACAGGGGTCATCCCAAAAAACAGAGACAGTAAAACATTTTCACTTTGCTACTCAAGAGAACTTGCAAGGTGAGAGCAGTGAACACCAGTACACTTGCTGGAGTAGGAAATCCACCAACAAAGGAACCACCAACAGAAAACAATGGAAGAAGGTGAAGGAGGTAGTGGAACCTACACTAACCTCAATCCAGGACCAATCTGGAAATACAACCAATTGATGGAGAAATTACCCACAACAAACAACTGAACAAGAGTGAGAGAGAAGCCTCAAAACATTGTTCACACAGAAAAATCAGCTTCAACACAATCTGTCCACACCTGCATAACAGAAGACAAGTCATGGTGGGAGGAGTGACCCTCAGTTAACAAGCTAGAGGGAAGGACCCACCAAAGAAAGACCCAACAACAATCAAAACCCAAAGACATACAGAGAGCCAACATAAACAACAGCCCAAGACCAGCGAGCTCAGGAGATTAAGGAGACTGCACCACTGAATCTCACAGATCTTCTGCCATAGAAGTTCACACCATAAACCCAGGGAGTCAGAACATATCAATTTAAGAAACAGAGGGTAACAAGAAGAGTCTCACAAACAATGGAAAAACAAAAGAAACAATCCCCAAATGAAAGGAAAGGAGGAAGCCCCGAAATAATGATAAATGAAACAGAGGCAAGCCAACTAACAGATATTGAGTTCAAAGCATTGGTTATCAGGAACCTCAATGAGCTCGCACAGAATTACCAGAAACTACAGGAAAACTACAATGAATTCACTGAAAACTATATCAACATGAAAAAGGAAATGGAAACTATCAACAAGGGCCAAGAGGAAATGAAGAATACAATTTCTGAACTGAAGAACACAGTAGAAGGAATCAAAAGCAGGTTCCATGAAGCAGAGGATCAGATCAGCGAGCTGGAGGATGAGGTAGAAAAAAATACCCAGAAAGAGCAAGAAAAGGAAAAGAGGCTCAGGAAGAATGAAGAGGGATTAAGGGAAATGAAGAACAACTTGAAAAGTAATAATAACCGCATAATAGGGATACCTGAAGGAGAAGATGAGCAGGGGATAGAAAACCTGTTTGAAAAAGTAATGATGGAAAATTTCCCTAATCTGATGAGAGAAAAAGTCACACAAATCCAGGAAACACAGAGAGTCCCAATCAAGAGGAACCAAAACAGACCACTTCAAGACACATCATAATTAAAATGACAAAATTCAAAGACAAAGAGAGAATCTTAAAAGCAGCAAGGGAGAAACAGGAAGTAACATACAAGGGAGCCCTGATAAGGTTAGCAGCTGATTTCTTAATGGAAATGCTCCAAGCCAGAAGAGAATGGCAAGAAATATTCCAAGTAATGAGAACCAGAGGCCTGCAGCCAAAGCTATTTTACACAGCAAGGCTCTCAATCAAGATGGAAGGCCAAATGAGGAGCTTCCCAGACCAAAGAATTCTAAAGCAGTTCTGCAAGTGATACTAAAGGGACAGCTTTAAGAAAAAGGAGGAAAGGAGAGAGAGGAACAGAAGTACAAAAAAATGGCAATGAATAAGTACCTATCAATAATAACCTTAAATGTACATGGATTAAATGCTCCAATCAAATGACAAAGAACAGCTGAATGGATAAGAAAGCATGACCCACACATATGCTGCCAACAAGAGACCCACCACAGGACAAAAGACCTACACTTACTGAAAGTGAAGGGCTGGAAGAAAATTTTCTAAGCTAATGAACAGGGGAAAAAAGTTGGGTTAGCAATACTCATATCAGACAAAATAGACTTCAAAGGGCCATAAAAACAGACCCAGAAGGCCACTTCATAATACTCAAAGGAATAATCCACCAAGAAGACATAAACATTGTAAATATGTATGCACCCAACATAGGAGCACCCAAATACATAAAGAAAATCTTGGAGGACTTCAAGAAACATATTGACAGCAACGCAATTATAGTAGAGAATTTTAATACCTCACTGTAAAAAATGGACATATATTCCAAACAAAATATCAACAAAGATATTGTGGCACTGAATGATGCCCTAGATGAAATGGACTTAACTGATATATAGAGAGAGCCTTACACCCCAAAGAAGCTAAATACGCATTCTTTTCAAATGTACATGGGACATTTTCAAAGATAGACCACATTATAGGACACAAAACAAACCTCAACAAATTCAAGAAAATTGAAATTATATCAAGTATTTCCTCTGACCACAAAGGACTGAAATTAGAAACCAACCCCGAGGAAAAAAACCCCAAACACTCAAAATCATGGAGATTTATTAGCATGATATTAAACAATGAATGGGTCAAGAATGAAATTAGGGAAAAAATCAAAAAGTTTCTGGATACAAATGAAAATTAACTCACAACAACCCAAAATGTATGGGACACAGCAAAGGCAGTCCTGAGAGGGAAGTTCATAGTGATACAGGCCTACCTAAAAAAGATAGAAACATTTCAAGTAAACAACCTAACCCTACACCTACAAGAACTTGAGGAACAACAACAAAGACTGCCCAGAGCAAGTAGAAAGAAGGAAATAACCAAGATCAGAGTAGAATTAAATAACATAGATACTAAAAGCACAATTCTAAGGATCAATGAATCCAGGAGCTGGTTCTTTGAAAAGATAAACAAAATCGACAAGCTTTTAAGCAGGCTCATCAAGAAAAAAAGAGAGAGGACCGAAATAAACACAGTCAGAAATGAAAGAGGAGAGATTACAACTGATGCCACAGAAATACAAAGGATTGTAAAAAAACTAATACGAAGAACTGTGCCCTGGCTGGTGTAGCTCAGTGGATTGAGGGCGGGCTGGGAACCAAAGGGTCCCAGTTCGATTCCCAGTCAGGGCACATGCCTAGGTTGCAGGCCAGGTCCCCGTGAGGGCCATGTGAGAGGCAACCATACATTGCTGTTTCTCTCCCTCTCTGTCTTCCTCCCTTCCCCTCTCTCTAAAAATAAATAAAAATAAAATCTTTTTTAAAAAAAAAAGAACTGTATGTCAAGAAATATGAAAACCTAGGTGAAATGGACAAATTTCTAGAAAAATATAATCTTCCAAAGCTCAATGAAGAAGAAGCAGAAAGCCTGAACCAACCAATAACAGCAGACAAAATAGAAGCTATAATCAAAAAACTCCCGACACACGAAAGCCTTTGACCAGATGGTTTCACAGGAGAACTCTACAGAACATTTAAGGAAGAGCTAACCCCTATCCTTCACAGACTATTCCAAAAAATCCAAAATAATCGAAGACTCCCAAACTCTTCTAATGAAGCCAGCATCACCCTAATCCCAAAACCAGATAAAGACACAACAAAGAAAGAAAACTTCAGGTCAATATCGCTGATGAACATAGACACCATAATCCTCAACAAAATATTGCCAAATCACATTAAGCAATACATTAAAAAGATCATACATCATGACCAAGTGGGATTCACCCCAGGGATGCGAGGATGGTAAAATATCAGCAAAACAATAAATGTAATACATCACATAAACAAAAGCAGAGGCAAAAAGCACATGATCATATCAATAGATGTGGAAAAAGCATTTGATAAGGTACAGCACCCATTTATGATAAAAGCACTCAGCAAAGTGGGAATAGAGGGCGCATTTCTCAACATAATAAAGGCCATATATTAGAGACCTACATCCAACATCATACTCAATAGGCAAAAGCTAAAATCTTTCCCCGTAAGATCAGGAATAAGACAAGGTTGTCCACTGTCACCAGTTCTACTCAATATAGTATTAGAAGCTTTAGCTACAGCAATCAGACAGGAACAGGAAACAAAAGGTACCCAAATTGGAAAGGAGGAAACAAAACTGTCATTGTTTGCAGATGACATGATAGTGTACATAGAAAATCCTATAGACTCCATCAAAAAGCTACTTGACCTAATAAGTAAATTTGGCAATACAGTGGGATACAAAGTCAATATCCAGAAATCAAAGCCATTTTTGTATACCAACAATGAAACATCAGAAGCAGATATCAGGGCAAAAAAATCGCATTCGATATATAAAAAGAAAAATAAAATACCTAGGCATAAACCTAACCAGGGAGGTAAAAGACCTGTACTCAGAAAAGTACACAACGCTGAAGAAAGAAATCATGGAAGACACAAACAAATGGAAACATATACCGTGCTCATGGATCGAAAGAATCAACATCATAAAAACGTCCATACTACCCAAAGCAATTTATAGATTCAATGCAATCCCTATAGAAATACCAGTGGCATATTTCACAGATATAGAACAAACACTTCAAAAATTTATATGGAACCATAAATGACCCCAAATATCTGCAGCAATTTTGAGAAAGAAGAGCAAAGTAGGAGGGATCACAATACCTGATATCAAACTGTATTACAAGGCCACTGTAATCAAAACAGCCTGATGCTGGCATAAGAACAGACAGATAGACCAATGGAACAGAATAGAGAGCCCAGAAATAAACCAAAGTTTCTATGGCCAATTAATTTTTGACAAAGGGAGCAGCAGCATAAAATGGAGTAAAAATGGCCTCTTCAACAAATGGTGTTGGGAAATCTAGACAGCTACATGCAAAAAAATGAAACTAGAGCACCAACTTACATCATACACAAAAATAAATGCAAGGTGGATAAAAGACTTAAATATAAGTCATGACACCATAAAAGCCCTAGAGGAAAACATCGGTAGGAAAATCTCAGACATTCCACGCAGCAACATCTTCACTGATATGTCCCCTAGAGCAAGGGACATAAAGGAAAGAATAAACTGATGGGACCTCATCAAAATAAAAAAGCTTCTGCATGGCTAAAGAAAACAGTATTAACCTGGCTGGTGTAGCTCAGTGGATTGAGCGCAGGCTGGGAACCAAAGGGTCGCTGGTTCGATTCCCAGTCAGGGCACATGCCTGGGTTGTGGGCCAGGTTTCCAGTAGGGGGCCCTCAAGAGGCAACCATACATTGCTGTTTCTCTCCCTCTCTTTCTCCCTCTCTTCCCCTCTCTCTAAAAATAAATAAAATCTTTAGAAAAAACAGTATTAAAATAAAAAGAGAACCAACCATAATAGAAACC
This sequence comes from Micronycteris hirsuta, assembly GCA_004026765.1. Taxonomy (NCBI): domain Eukaryota; kingdom Metazoa; phylum Chordata; class Mammalia; order Chiroptera; family Phyllostomidae; genus Micronycteris; species Micronycteris hirsuta. The sequence continues at coordinate 7,150 of PVJI01019375.1, forward strand.
ATATTTGCCAATAATACCTCAGACAAGGGTTTGATCTCCAAAATACATAAAGAACTCATACAACTCCACTCCAGGAAGACAAAAAACCCAATTAAAAATTGGCCAAAACACTTGAACAGACACTTCTCCAAGGAGGACATACAGAGGGCCCAGAGACATATGAAAAGATGCTCAGCATCACTGGCCATCAGAGAGATGCAAATTAAAACCACAATGAGATACCACCTCACACCGGTCAGAATGGCCATCATAAACAAATCAACAAACAAGTGCTGGAGAGGATGTGGAGAAAAGGGAACCCTACTGCACTGTTGGTGGGAATGCAGACTGGTGCAGCCGCTGTGAAAAACAGAATGGAATTTCCTCAGAAAACTAGAAATGGAGCTGCCTTTTTACCCAGCAATTCCACTGCTGGGATTATACCCTGAGACCCTGGAAACACCAATCCAAAAGAACCTATGCACCCCAATGTTCATAGAAGCATAATTTACAATAGCAAGTCCTGGAAGCAACCTAAGTGCCCATAAGCAAATCAGTGGATCAAGACACTATGGTCCATTTACACAATGGAATTCTATGCAGCAGAGAGAAAGAAGGAGCTTATACCCTTTAGAACAGCATGAATGGACCCGGAGAGCATTATGCTAAGTGAAATAAGCCAGGCAGTGAGCGACAAATAACGTATGATCTCACCTTTAACTGGAACATAATCAACAAAAGAAAAAAGCAAGCAAAATATAACCAGAGACATTGAAATTAAGAACAATCTAACAATAGCCAGAGGGGAGGGGGGAGGGGATTGTTGGGAGAAGGGTTTCCAGGAACTAGTATAAAGGACACATAGACAAAACCAATGGGGAGGGTGGAAGCAAGGGAGGGAGGTGGGTTTGGATGGGGTTGGGGGAAAGGGAGGGGAGAAAATGCTGACAATCATAATTGAAGAATAATAAAGTAATTTAAAAAAAAAGAAATGGAGAATAAACTTTCACCATATGGGAAGGGGACAGAGTCAAGGTTACTGCTTGAGCCCAGGAAGTAGACTGTCCTTTCCTATCTCTGAAAGAAAGCTGAAAAAGCTGAGACTTACTGCAATAGGATGCGGCAGGCAGGAAGGAGAAGACACACACTGTTGGACCAACAGATGGGTGGCTCAGTGGCTACATCTGTGTTACTCCAGTATCATCAACTATTGTTAATCCAACAAGAGAAAATGGGGTTCTGAACTCAGGTTCTTGAATAGCCAGCAGCAAAATCATTAAGAAGGGAGGAGTGAACATAGAGAAAAACAGGAGGAGGAAAAATAGATTTTCACTGAGATGAGTCTACAATACAAAATCACAAAATATATAGTGACATCTAATGATAAGGAAGAAATCTTGCAGAATCAACAATGGGTTTTCATTAATGGAAATAATAATAAATCTGAAGTTAACATTAAAATAATTATATTCTGTAGGGTGATGTCAACATTATGGTGGTATAAGATGTCTGTCATTTTTGTTTATCCCAACAACAAAAATTCAGCATTCATCCAGAGTAGTTCATCAACTGGTGTGAGGTGGTATCTTGAGGGAGCTGTGGATCCAGCATCATATGCTAAGGAGCCTGGGAGGAGTCTCACCCACCCATGTCATAAGATAAGCAAACAGATCTTGGCCCTGGCTTTGGACTCTGCAGTGGCTCATGAACTGGCTCCAGCACCTCTCAGGTGTAGTCTAGGAGACTCTGGAAAGCACTGTCTTAGATAATCACCCACAGATGAGAGAGCCTTTCTGGAAGTCGAGGTTTAAAGAAGAGAAGTTCTAGCACACCATTAGAGCAAGCAAATAGCAGAGTGGGTAAGAGGAACAGTTTCACTGAATGGATTTTTTAAAAATGTAGTGTATACATGAACAATGGGATATTACCCAGCCACGAGAACAAATGAAATCTTGCCATTTGCAACAACTTGGATGGACCTTGACAACATTATGCTAAGGGACATAGGTCAGAGAAAGAGAAATACTGTATAATCTCATTTATATGTGGAATCTAAAAAAGTCAAACTCATAAAGATAGAAAGTAGAATTGTGGTTACCAGGGGCTGGGAAGAAGATGGGAAAAATGGGAAGATGTTGATCAAAGAGTACAAATTTCAGTTAGAACATATATAAGTTTTGGGGGTCTAATGTACAGCACAATAATTATAGTTAATAATATTGTATTATATACTTGAAAGTTGTTAAGGCAGTAAATCTTAAATTTTCTCGTCACACAAAAGAAATGGTAATTATGTGATGTGTTAGCTAACACTATAATTATTTTGCAACATGTAAGTGTATCAAATCAAGTTGTACACCTTAAACTTAATGTTATGTCAATCACATCTCAATAAAGCTGGAAAAAAGTAAAAACCTAATTAAAAATGAATACTGTTTCATATACTTTAAAGAAATATTTTTTAAAAAAGAAGTTATGCAGGGGACACAATTGGTTAATGTGTCTGTGTGTGTGTGTATCCTAGAAATGTTGGAAATGAAAAATATGATCATTAAAAAATTTTAATCAGTAGGTGATGTAAACTTCAAATTGGATATAATTAGCAAGAATTAGTGAACTGGGAGATATTACTGAGAATTCAACAATAATATAGCACAGAGAGATAAAAACATTTTTCATTGACTAATAGTTAAGAAAGATGGAGAATAAATTGATAGGCTCTAAAAGAGATCTAATAGGAATGTTAAAAGTATACCATAAAGCAAGTGACAGAGTATAAATATTTAAAAAGATAATGGCTGAGAATTTTCCAGACTTGCTAAAATAGACACCAAATCCAGGTAGTAGAAATGAAAATTAATTCACATCTGAACACAACCTAGTAAAATTTAGGGACATCAAGAAAAACAATCTTTAAGTTACCAGAAAGAAATTTCAGATGACCCACAAAGGAATGACAATTACATTCTCAGCAGACTTCTCACCCAACAATTGATGCCAGAAGGCGGTGGAGCAATATATCTTCACAGTGCTGAGGAAAAATAACCATAATCCATAATTACATATCTGTTAAATATAAAGGCAAAATAAAGGCATTTTCAAATATACAAAGGTTAAAAAATACTACCTACAGACCCACCTGTACACTCACAGAAAGAATTATAAAAGGACATAATTCAGAAAGGAAGAGATAATTTTTGAGCTGGCTCAAACAGTCAGTAAAGATATATTTATTGACTGTATACTATAATTTAGACACTGGGCTGGACACTGCAGGTACATGATCCCTCCCTTACAGAGTTTATGGTCTAGTTCTGAAGGACTAAGGTGAAGAGTGTCTCAGGCAGAAGGAACAGAGGGTACAAAGGCATTTAGGCATAAACTACACAGGGTGTTACAGGAGTAAGTAATCAGGAGTAATGAGATCCTGGCTTGTGGTTGGACGAGCTGAGACTGAAGAGACTGATTGGGGTTCAAAATGTGCTTAGAGGCAAAGAGGGGTCATTAAAGGCTTTTAAAAGTGATTAAGTAGAGTTTACACCTGCTAATTTCTGTTTGGTGTCAACACTATGGCATGAATCATTAAAAATGAGAATACAGAATGTGGGGCTCTCCAAACCCTCCTTCCAGTAAGACAGAAGATATCAGCCCTTTCCTGCATGCACTTAATGCAACTGAAGTTTCCCAATCCTAACTATAGACCTTCCTTATATTTTGATAATGTGGGTCAGAAAGAGAAAATAAAAACAGGGTAAAATCCCAAATGGAATGACAACAAACTGAAATAAAATGGTAACCCCCCCAAACTTTAGTCAGTTTTGCTTTCTGAAGAAAGATGTGTACATAAATTTGTTTCCCTAGCTACCATGCAGAAAAATTGAAGATGCAATATTTGGTAATTTTATGGCTATTAGAATGATAAAGTGTCACATAAAGTTATGCATTTAAGAAGTAGTCTCCTTTATGCACAAACTCTGGAGAGCAGGAATAGTGCAGGGAAACATCACCATATACAGAAACAATTCATGTGGTTATCAGCAGTTATAGATGCGTTCTTCATACACAGCACCCACCATGCCAGTCCTAGTGGCTGTACTGTATGCTGTGCTCTTGGAACTTAGTCCACAAGGTAGCTCCTCTCAAGATTAGTACAAGGTAATGAATCTGATACTGGAGCTTCTTCATCCAAAACTGTCCAGTTTGATTTTGTGCTGAAGAAAAAGCATGGCAACACACACAATATAGCAAACACACTAATGCAGCCACAAATGAACCTCTTCAGGGATGCACAGGGGCTCTCAAAAGAGGGCATGAGGGACAAAGGAGCATTTTATATTGGAAATGGTCAGGAACTATAATACTTCCCTTTTGTTAAAACAAGTGGGTTCTACAGCCTGAAAATGATAAATTCAGTCAATGTAGTTGAATGGAAACCTGTAAAGGATATATATTTCTTATGAAGCTAAGCTAAAAGGTGTCTTGACAATTTGACACATAATCAATCCAATCCAACCCTTGGAATCAAAGTACATCCTAATTACATCCATACAAACAGGGGGATGGATACACCAACCACTGTGATGGCCTTCTCCAAGATTCCATGGTCTTTGGCAATATAAAGTCTTTCCTTGAGTTCCCAAGGGACTTGAGTAGATTAACCAAGCCTCCACCTACCCTTAGGGAAGCGTCTCATTTTCAAAAATGTCAACTCTCTATATAATCTATGCCTACTCTCTGTGTAATCTATCTCACCACTGGGAAAGTCTTCCTAACATTTCAGCATGTTGACATTGCTAATATTCTCCACCATCTCCTGGTTTCTATGCTCTAATGACTTCAATTGCCTTTTGATTCAAATAAATTACCCTAAAATAACAAATGTGCTTCTTGTGCTCTTTCCCTGCATGCATCCTTCCCAGCTTACTCTCTGGACTTACACTTGTTGACTGCCCCATGAACATTCTGTGTTTCAGCTGTACCAAAACATTCATCCTTTTTAGGGCATGCCAATCTTCCATGTCATCTGTTCCAGATGGTCCCTGAGTTAGCTTTAGAAATAATGGAGCATGAATCAGCTAACCTGATCCTTCCTAACCCACCTCCACAAACAGAAAAATTAAGTGCTAATTACTTCCATTCTCTGGAAACAAAGGGGTGATCAAAGAATAAAGTTGGGAGTTGTACCCATCTCTCTCCTTTGTCTACATGCCAAAGGTATGCTCCACTGAGATGGTGATAGCTGACAAGAGACCAGATCAGTTTCTCACTGATTCCTCTTGAACCATGACTTCCCTGTGGGTCACTGACTTCAGCATTTTCTTCAAAAAGGAAGACCAGGAAGTCAGGTCTAGAGGTGAAGCAAAAGCTGAACAAGCATTATGTATGCTCCCTCTCCAAAAAAACCCCATCTCATTTCTATGACCATGGCTCTGCCTTCCATCATCTTTTTCCCCTCCATCTGTCATTCATCATTGGTCCAAATGCTCCAAGTCTGACACATCAGAATATAAATCCACCTCCTAACAGTCTTGTTAAATCTTCAGTCAAATGCCTTAGAAGTAGGAGCCTCTTTTTTATTGAGTCAGCTATTTTATCTTAATTAGTTAAGAAAATTTTAGTAATAAGGAAACAAAGAAAGAAGTTGATGGAACTGAATACAAGATTTTGATTTGCCTCCTCTCTCAAGAGGTCACTTCCAGATGTAAACATCTTCCATTTCCTCATAATTTCATATTCTATTTCTCCAAGTCAAACTAATCATAACAGTTCTTAAAGACACTTCACTACATGGCACTACCCTTTCACATATTCCTTCTTCTAAATAATTAAACTTAAAAGTAAATAAGCATTAATTAGATAACTATGAACTCCTTTTAAATATTAATTATTAGAAATAAAATACTATATTCATTGTAGAACAAAATTAGGTAAATAAAACAACAAGGTACATGTTTTTCTGCAATTTGGCTGCCACCCAAATTTACATCATGTCTGCCTTGAAAGCTCTCCCTCCTTTCTTTCATAAACCTTAACTATACTTCAAGGTCAAGCTTCTCTCCTCTATTTCCTTTCTCAATCTTTTCTTCAGCCTTCCACATGGTGTCAAAATAAGATGGGCATGGTTAGCCCCAATGGAGAGAAATATGGTATCACTTACATTATTTAGAATTGCCAGCATTTGGTGATAATAAAAAGCAGACTGATTTTGTGTTGGTTATGCTATTGTTTTTTAGTTTTCCGCAATTTCTATACCCAGGGTGGATTTCACCCCCACCTCCGCATGACTATGCCAAATGGAAGCAAACACTTCCCTTACTTATTACCTCTGTTTTTTTAAACCACATATATGTAACTTATTGAATTTTGTCTTATGTGGAGGATATTTGTGTCCATGTTTTATCATAAGCAGTTTGACCTTAGAGACTACGTGATTTTCATCCTCCCCAATGCTTAGCAGGGGGTCAGAAATAAAAAAGTCCATTAGTTCTCACTGGTTCAGTTAATACATCATGAGTGTATATAGATAAGAAAGCCAAGGCCCAGAGAGGTTACACAACTTACCCAAAGTCACAGAGAGTTATTGATAGTGCAAGGATTGAAATCCATGACTACCTGATTTAAGTAAAACCAATTATCAAGCAGAAATGTCTATTCACTCTACTAAACTCAACTCAAAAAAGGCTGACCACTTGTTTCACCTCTCACCTGACCAGCAATGAGAAATTATATGAGAGTATCTGACGTCCAAGGGGCATACTTTTCTATAGATAAATGTGAAATGTCAAAAAGCTGGTAGCATTTTCTAGTTCTGATTTTTCTTTACTATACTAGGCCTTTTAATCTTTTTGAGGAAGAATATAGGGAAGAAAAGCATTCACGGATTTTTTTTCAGCCTAATTGAAATATTCTCTACATCAAATATGTTCAATGTAGTAGAAACTGCAGATGTTATTGCTTTAATTTTATAACCCAATTATTCTTTTATTTCTAGTTGTCTTCAGGATAAATTAACTCTTATCAGCAATTCAAATAGGTAATTATCATAAAGCTAAATACCACATAACCTCATAATCCATGTCAATTTATAGACTACACTGAAGTAAAATCATGCTCTGGAGTTACAGAAAAGGAACTCCAGATTTTTATTATTTCCTAACATTTTTCCCAGAATACCCAAATGAAATTTAGCAAGGAAATGATTTCTTTTTGTGAAGACAATGATCTCAAATTGGCTGGGGGGGGGGTTGTTTGTTTGTTTGCTTTTGTTGTTGTTTTTGTAGCAGAAAAAAATGCTAAGCTTGAGCTAAAAAATAATGAGTTTGGATACAATACCTATAATTTGTCAGCTTGTGACTGTGACCAAACTATTTTATCCCTTTGAGTTTCAGTTTCCTTCCCTCTAACAGAAAACTTAGGATTTTATCTCTAAGATCCTTCTCTGTTTATAAAACCCACAAACTTATGCTTCTGATGGTGCCATAATACTCCAGCCAGGATATCTCAGGATTCAACACTGTATAGTTATAATAGACAATAAGGACAAGCCAGGTGGCCTTGAACAAAATCATATTCATCTGCATCACCTCAGGATAGGACCAGGATTGAGGTGAAGTTAATGAGACATTCACATGAGTCCAAAATTTGAGGATGTCCCCAAACTCAGTAATTAAAATAAATATTTTTAATGTACTACTTTTAAAAATCAAATTAATGCAAAAATCCATGAACAAATATTAAAATGTTAAATAAAGATAGGATCAATGCCCAGGGAGAAGAGCTGTGTATTAGAATAGGCTCATTTATGCGATGGATTTTTTAAAGGCATAATTCCCATATTTTATAGGTTTAACAGAGAAAATGTTGATGGTTACTGTTCAAATCTGGTGAGGGTCTACATCGGCTCCCCTTCCCACAGGCATACAGGGACTCAGAGCAAGCAGATGGTCTCCATGACTGCTGCAGCAGAGAAAGATGGAATTGAAGAGTCACTGACTGAGGCAGCTTAGGTTAAGTAATGCTACAGTGACAAGTGACCCTGAAATCTCAATGGCTCACAGCAACAAAGATTGATTTCTGACCTGCATTCCACACCCATTACAAATGAGCTGTTGCACATATTTCTCACTCCAGGTCCTGGGCTGAAGAAGCAACCCTTATCTGGGACTTGCTGTTGTCATGGCACAAGAAAAAGATAAAAGGGGAGAATCTTTTGGTGACTATAAAACTCCAGTTCAAAATGGGACACCTCACTTCTACTCATATTTCATTTGCTGAGGTGAATCACATGCTCCATCAGGCATCAATGGAGTGGAGAATTATCATCTTCCCCCGCAGGGAAGGCAGCAGATATTTTGAATAGTATGCTGTCTTCCACAGTCCACCCTATTTTCATGAATTTCTATTTCCCTCCCTCTACACACACACACAACACACCCCTCCTGTCCCTAAAGGGTCAGTCTGAAAGTTCAATTCAATCAAGCACTAGGTGAAAAGCCCAGCATTTCTACTTCAGGGCCAGATACAGCAGCTCTTGATCAAGAGACCTATGAATTACAAAGAGAAGTTCTCTACTATACATATTCAACATATTACCATGAGAAAAGAGTAGGATAATGTTATGATCAATTGCTGAATAACAAATTGCCCCAAATTAAGGACCTTAAAACAACAAATATTTTCTCAGTTTCTGTCAGTCAGGAATTCAGGAGTAGCTAGCTGTCTCAATGTCCTTCGTAAGATTACAATCAGTTTGTGAAACAGGGCAGTGGCCATGTACAGGCTTGACTGAGGGAGAATATACTTCCAAACTCACTTGTGGTTGTGTGCAGGCCTCAAAAAATCACCACTAAGATCACTCACATGGATGATGGAAAACCTCAGTTAGTTGCCAAAGGGACCTCTCTACAGGCTATCTAGTGTCTTCTTGACATGGTTTCCCTCCCCTTAGGGCTGTTCCAGTGCAAGAGAGAAAGAGAACCCAAGATGAAGTCATCTTTCCAGTTGTGGCCCCAGTCAAGGCATCCACACCATCTACAGACACTCAAGACTCTCCAACTAAAATCCTAGGCATTTGAGTCTGGTGGAGCAGACACAAATAATAATAATCCTTGCTATGCCCTAAATGAATCCCATACTCAAATAATTCTGAACATAAAATAGTTATTGTTCTATGCCTCTAAGTTTTGAAGTGGTTTGTAACACATCAATAAATAACGAGAACATAGATTGGTACTTGGACTAGGGCACTTCCATTAACAAAAAGAACTAAGATAGATAACATGTTTTTTTGGACAGAGTTGTAGGCAAGAGCTGGAAGAGCCTCAAGGAGTCTTAGTGAAAGCTTGAAGTTCAACAGGAATTTGCTATTAGAGACTGGTGTAAAGGAGATATGTATCCTTAATGGATTACCTTAGCAACATTGTTGCTAGAGGTAATGTGGAAAACAGAAAACATATATAATGAATTTATAGATTTTGCTAAAGAAAGTTCCAGAAAAAAATGTTGAAACTGCCGATTTTGTTTAATACAAATAATAAAGTACAGGAGAGAGATGAACTAAAATAAAAAAGGATCTCTTTATTTTCAATTTCAATTAGAATCTAGGAGAAATATAAGGGAGCCAAAACTTGCTGGTTCAAAAAGAAAACCGTGTCTCATTCTCAGACTTTCAACACAGCAAAGAGATCTTAATACAAAAAAAAAAAAAAAAAAAAAGCCTCCTAGTAAAGGTGACCTCAAGCAAGAGACTAGATCCTTTGTAACACTTCAGGAAGACTTACAGGCAGGACTCGCAGTCTCTCTCAACTAAAAAAAGGGGGGGAGGGGCTTCAAAGCATCTGGAGAGTATTATCTCACAGCGCACTGTCTCTTAAAAAAAGCCAGATAGCCCTGGCTGGTGTAGCGCAGTGGATTGAGCGCGGGCTGGGAACCAAGCGGTCCCGGTTCGATTCCCAGTCAGGGCACATGCCTGGGTTGCGGGCCAGGTCCCCGTGAGGGCCATGTGAGAGGCAACTGTACATTGCTGTTTCTCTCCCTCTCTGTCTCCCTCCCCTCCCCCTCTCTCTAAAAATAAATAAAAATAAAATCTTAAAAAAAAAAAAGCCAGATAGACCCTGGCATGAAAAAAAAATTGTGAGTGATCTTTTTGCCTAATGGACCAAAACCTAATAAGATTTATAGGAAACTCACATAATATTAAGAGAATTAAATTGGTGAAACTACTAACACCATGTACTAAAAGGAACAGATATAGTATAAAATTATGGGTATCCAATTTTCTGTGGAAAGAAAAAGCTGAGAAGGCTACTCAGTTGTATACTGACCCATTTCTTACAGAATGGAGTGGTCTCAGAGGATGGAACCAAGAGCCATAGAAAATCTTTACCAAAGAGTAAAACCAGGTCCAAATAAAGGAGCCAACAACATGTTCCTGGCTCGGTTTCAACTGCTGTGTGCACTCATTTTCCCCATTTAGTATCTGTTATAGTTATCTGATCTGTGTCTTTCTATTGTATGTTGGGTGTATTTGAAAGTCAGCTGAATTCTTTAATTCATAAATCTTCAGATCAAGAGGAACCATACTCAAAGGACCACATCCAACTTGCCTCACTATACCAGGGCCTGATTTAAATGAGAATACCCTGGAATTTGAACCAAAGCCATCATAGGCTGACACTTGGGTGGTCTTAGAAGAGAATTAATATGTTTCTTGTGTGAGAGGAATGTATTTGTGGCCAGAGAACAGATTGTGGCAGAAGAAAGATGGCCACAAGTTCTGTAATACTCATTTCCATCCACTTCCCCCTCTTTTGAATCTGAGATGGCCTGGGAATTGTTTGATCACTAGAGTATAGTAGAAGAGGCACTGTACTAGTTCAGAGCCTAGGCTTTAAAACAACTAGTGGTTTTTGCCTTGGTGTCTAGAAGTTATGGTTCATTTATGCTGCCAAAGCAAATGACGACAAAATCTCATTGATTTGTTCCTTACTCCTATTTCAAGCTTACTTTGAGTTTATTGCAATTCTGGCCCATGTGTTCTTCATTACAGGTTACAGGATGAATAAAGTGCCTCTTTCGGGACCACAACAGTCTCATGGCAGCAGAAAACAATAAAATGGATAACCACTTGTTGGCTCTTGGAGTTTCTCCTTGGACATGTCACACCTTACATCTGCTCACAGCCCACTAATGAAAACCAGGCACATAGCTCAAACCTAACTGCAAGGAAGCTTGGAAATGTGAAGGACTTCACAAATATTTGGTAAGTAGTGAATGTCTTTGTCATACAAGGCTTATCAAGTTCATAGAATTCCCTCTGGCTCTGAGGGCAATTTAAATAAATGATCAGTAGAGCTTTGGGTCTTAAGTCAGAAGATACAATGTAAGGCAACACTAAACTTGCTGTCTTTCTGAAGTATGGGATCCTCTATTAAACTTTCAATTTAAATTTGAGAAATTCAAAAATATAGCCAGATCTGTACTCTTAATATTCTAGAGTAGTTTAAATTTCTCAAGATAATGTTTTTCATAAAAAAATCTTGGACATAAAAATTAAATAACAATGCTCAAGTCAAAATCTTTCCTGGAAATCCCCCAGAAGTACTTTTTAAAAAACCACTCTGGCAATGTCTGGGACTGAATTTTAGAGTTCTAAGACTGAAGTCAAGAAACTAGTTAGGAGGCTGTAGGCCAAAAATAATGAGCTCTGGCCAAGGTGATAAAGTTGAAGGTGAAAAAAAGGGACACATTCTAAAAATATCATAAGATAGAATTGGAAGAACCTTGGGAATAAATGGCTGTGAATGAAAAATCCAAAAAGTCAAAAACCAGAGGACATCAAATATTTAAAAAATAAAGAATTAAAATTGCAGAATAAAATATGGGTGAAAATCATTGTCTTTCTTTTCATAAATAGTAAATCTGGAAAAATTGAAAGTTGAGAAATTTGACCCCAAAGCTAGAAAAACGCCCACACTCTTTCAACATATATACATATAAGGTCAGAAATAAATGGAAACAAAGGGCAAAGTGGGGGGAGGATATTGCAACACAAGTGAAAGACTGAAGGTCCTAATATGTAAGGATTGCTTATAAATCAATAATAAAATATAAACTCCCAAATCAAAAATGGTCAAAACATATGAAGAAGCAACTAACAAAATAAGAAATACAAATCACCAATAAGCATGCCATATTCATTGTTACTGGTGATCAAATAAATTCGAAGTTTAAAATGTGATTATGAACTTTTCCCAGAAGGTTATAAATACTGAAAACATTTACAAAATCTAGAGTAGTAATAATTTGGGGGAAACACTATCTTCTAATCACTGCTAGTAAAAGTATAAATTAATATAATTGTTCTAGAGGGAAGTATGACGATATTTAAACAATTCTGAATAAAAATATCTTTTGACCCAGCAATCTTACTTAAAGAATTTATGGGAAGATGATAATTTTGCAAGTATTTTTTTAATTTTTTTTTAATTTTTTAATTGTTCAAGTACAGTTTTCTGCCTTCCCCCTGCCAGCCCAAACCCCTAGCCCTCCCCACCTCCCTCCCACCTCCATCCCCCCATTATTGTCCACATGGCCTCTAAAATTGCTCCTGCAAACCCTTCGCCCTTTTCCCCTAAAATTCCCTCCCCTCTCCCCTCTGGTCACCATCAGCCTGCTCTCAATCCTAGTGTCTTTGAATATATTTTGCTTGTTTGTTTATTTTGTTGATTAGATTCCTGTTAAAGGTGAGATCATATGGTATTTATCTTTCACTACCTGGCTTATCACACTTCGCATAATGCTTTCCAGTTCCATCCATGCTGTCCCAAAGGGTAGGAGCTCCTTCTTTCTTTCTGCTGCATAGAATTCCATTGTGTAATGTACCATAGTTTTTTGATCCATTCATTGACTGATGGGCGCCTAGGTTTCTTCCAGCACATGAACATTGGGGTGCATAGGTTTTTTTGGATTGCTGTTTCACGTCTTTTAGGATATAATCCTAGCAGTGGAATTGCCAGGTCAACAGGCAGACCCATTTTTAGTTTTCTGAGGAAATTCCATACTGTTTTTCATAGTAGTTTCACCAGTGTGTGATCCCACCAACAGTGCACTAGGGTTCCCTTTTCTCCACAACCTCTCCAACTCTTGTTGTTTGTTGTTTTGTTTATGATGGCCATTCTGACCGGTGTGAGGTGGTATCTCATTGTGGTTTTAATTTGCATCTCTCCAATAGTTGGCAATACTGAGCATCTTTTCATATGTCTCTGGGCCTTTGTATGTCCTCCTTGGAGAAGTATCTGTTCATGTCCTTTGCCCATTTTTTAATTGGGTTGCTTGTCTTCTTAGAATGGAGTCGTGTGAGTTCTTTATGTATTTTGGAGATCAAACCTTTGTCTGAAGTATCATTGACAAATATGTTTTCCATTATGGTTGGCTCTCTTTTTATTTTAATACTGTTTTCTTTAGCCATGCAGAAGCTTTTTATTTTGATGCAGTCCCATTTGTCTATTCTTTCCTTTATGTCCCTTGCCCTAGGGGATATATTAGTGAAAATACTGCTGTGTGAAATATCTGAGATTTTCCTGCCTATGTTCTCCTCTAGGACTTTAAAGGTGTCATGACTTATATTTAAATCTGTTATCCACCTTGAATTTATTTTGGTGTATGGTGTAAGTTGGTGCTCTAGTTTCATTTTTTTTTTTTTTTTTTTTTGCATGTAGCTGTCCAGGTCTCCCAACACCATTTGTTGAAAAGGCTTTTTTCACTCCATTTTATGCTGCTGCTCCCTTTGTCAAAAATTAATTGGCCATACAGACTTGGGTTTATTTCTGGGTTCTCTGTTCTGTTCCATTCATCTATCTGTCTGTTTTTATGACAGTACCAGGCTGTTTTGATTACAGTGGCCTTGTAATACAGTTTGATATCAGGTATTGTGATCCCTCCTACTTTGTTCTTTCTCAGAATTGCTGCAGCTATTTAGGGTCATTTATGGTTCCATATAAATTTTTGAAGTGTTTTTTCTATACCTGTGAAATATGCCATTGGTACTCTGATAGGGATCACATTGAGTCTATAAATTGCTTTGTGTAGTATGGACATTTTGATAATGTTATTTCTTCCAATCCGTGAACACAGCATACGTTTCCATTTGTTTGTGTCTTCCATGATTATTTTTCTTCAGTGTTGTGTATTTTTCTGAGTACAGGTCTTTTACCTCCTTGGTGAGGTTTATTCCTAGGTATTTTATTTTATTTTTGTTGCTATATCAAATGGAATTTTTCCCCTTAATTTCTGGTTCTAATGTTTTATTGTTCGTATACAAAAATGCCTTTGATTTCTGGATATTGACTTTGTATTCCACTATTTTGCCAAATTCATTTATTAGGTCAAGCAGTTTTTTGGTGGAATCTACAGGATTTTCTATGTACACTATCATGTCATCTGCAAACAATGACAGTTTTGTTTAGTCCTTTCCAATTTGGATGCCTTTTATTTCCTTTTCTTGTCTGATTGCTGTGGCTAAAAATTCCAATACTATGTTGAATAGAAGTGCTCACACTAGACAACCTTGTCTTGTTCCTGATCTTATGGGGAAAGATTTTAGCTTTTGCCCACTGAGTATGATGTTGGCTGTAGGTCTCTCATATATGGCCTTTATTATGTTGAGAAATGCTCCCTCTATTCCAACTTTGCTAAGTGTTTTTATCATAAATGGGTGCTGTACCTTATTGAATGCTTTTTCCACATCTATTAATATGATCACGTGATTTTTGTCTTTGCTTTTGTTTATGTGATGTATTACATTTACTGATTAGCGAATATTGTACCATCCTTGCATCCCTTGGTATGGGAGACGGTTCTACGCGATGTGGACCCAGCTCCCACTCGGACAGTGGAGAGTGACACAAGGCCCACACCCATGGATAGGTTCTCCCGTGGGGAATCAGGCCTGCATTGTACCTAGACTGCTTTGAAACTTGCTTTTTGCTAAAATTCCTCACCCTGATTGAGGCAGCAAGAGCTTACTGCAACTCCCTAAAATCCATGCTAAAACCTTCCAAGGATGAGTGTAACCAGTTCAACCACTCTCCCCTTTACATTTGCAAATATCCTCCTTTTGTGATATAATTAGCAACATTTTCTCCTTTGTTATCTGTAAAATGTAATCACCTCCAGTGATCCTCTGCATAGTCAATGAGGACCTGTGCATATTAAATGAAAGCCACCCTCAATGTAATGTGCCCCAAAAAACAATAAAAACCTATCCAGGCAAGAATTGCTTGCTGGCTCTCTCTCACTCAGAGAGTGGCCATGCCTTCCTTTTTCCTCCACAGGACTTGGCAGTCCGTGTGAGTTTGTCTCATGTCTTATGTCTTGTGTCTCAACCATAATGTCGTGGACACTGCAGGCCGCTGTGGACACTGCAGGCCACTGTCCACATCACCTTGGATGAATCCCACTTGGTCATGGTGTATGATCTTTTCAATGTATTGCTGGATGCTGTTTGCCAATATTTTGTTGAGGATTTTAGTGTCTATCTTCATCAGAGATATTGGCCTGAAGTTTTCTTTCTTTGTTGTGCCTTTACCTGGTTTTGGGATTAAGATGATGCTGGCTTCATAAAAAGAGTTTGTGAGTCTTCCATCATTTTGGATTTTTTTTAATACTCTGTGAAGGAGAGGGGTTAGCACTTCCTTAAACACTTTGTAGAATTCTCCTGTGAAACCATCTGGTCAAGGGCTTTTTTGTGTCGGGAGTTTTTTGATTACTGTTTCAATTTCATCTGCTGTTATTGGTCTGTTCAAGTTTTCTGCTTCTTTTTCATTGAGTTTTGGAAGATTGTGTATTTCTACAAACTTGTCCATTTCATCTAGGTTTTCAAATTTCTTGGCATACAGTTCTTCGTAGTAGTATCTTACAATCTTTTGTATTTTTCTGGTGTCAGTTGTAATCTCTCCTCTTTCATTTCTGATTGTGTTTATTTGGGTTCTCTCTCTTTTTTTCTTGATGAGTCTGCTTGAAGGCTTGTCCATTTTTATCTTTTCAAAGAACTAGCTCCTGGATTCATTGATCCTTAGAGTTGTGCTTTCAGTCTCTATGTCATTTAGTTCTGCTCTGATTTTGGTTATTTCCTTCCTTCTACTTGCTATGGGCTGTCTTTGTTGTTGTTCCTCAAGTGCTTGTAGGTACAGGGTTAAGTTGTTTATTTGAAATGTTTTTACCTTTTTTAAGTAGGCCTGTATCGCTATGAACTTCCCTCTGAGGACTGCCTTTGCTGTGTCCCATAAGTTTTGGGTTGTTGTGAGTTCATTTTCATTTGTTTCCAGAAACGTTTTTATTTCTTCCCTAATCTCATTCTTGATCCATTTGTTGTTTAATAGCATGCTATTCAATCTCCATGATTTTTAGTGATTTGGGTTTTTTTCCTTGGGGTTGGTTTCTAGTATTAGTCCCTTGTGGTCTGAGAAAATGCTTGATATGATTTCAATTTTCTTTAATTTATTGAGGCTTGTTTTGTGTCCTATCATGTGGTCTATCTTTGAAAATGTTCCATGTGCATTTGTATTTAGCTTCTTTGGGGTGAAAGGCTCTCTATATATATCAGTTAAGTCCATTTCATCTAAGGCATTGTTCAATGCCACAATATCTTTGTTTACATCTAACCTCTATGACTAGATGCCAGTAAACTTCCCCAGTTGTGACAATCAAAAATGTCTTCACATATTGCCAAATGTCCCCAGGGACAAAATCTCTACCAAGTTGGAAACCACTGGTGTATTTGGATAGAGAAGAATAATTTGTAACAATAAAGGGGTAAGGACAGCAAATATCCTGGGAGGCAAAAAAGTTTCCTGTTCTTAAATTTGGCTACCCTAAAGTCTTCCTGAAGAAAATATTTTTCTTGTCTTGTGACTTTCAGAACCACCCTTGTGAGAGGAAATTCAGGACAATTTCCCTAACAGGGTAACTGTAGCAACTGGGCAGTGTGCTGATTATCAGTGTAGGTATTTAGGACCCAGGATTACCTTGAGGAGTATGCAAACCCAGGTCATTATTTTTTAGCTTGGTATTCCTCTGAAGAAACAACTGTCAATGAGAATCAATAGCTACCTAGCAATCTCATTAAGAACTTTTCTTCATAGCCCATGACAGAGGTCTTATCAGGCATGCCTTTGAATCCCTGTTGTCTACTCCTTCTTAGCCTCATGGCAAGACAGAATCTTCCTGTGAAGTTGCCCCAACTCAAGTTTTTTATTCCAATCAAATGTGCTTTACAGTAAGATACACAATGTCCTCCATCCAGCATGGATTGTAGTGTAATAAGTGGCTTTGGAGATAAAATAAAAACTGTTCATCTTTCTTCCATCATATCCCCCAATCTAGTACATGTTATTCATTTTTTCAAATCCTCACATATATTTATAAGAACATTAAAGAATCCACTACCTGCTGTTCAGCAGGGCATATTTGATCTTAATTTGCTCCCAAAAGCTGGCTGCAAAACGAAAAGATTTCCCTATTAGATGCTCACCATTGGGCCAACTAACTATGGGTGATATATCGAGTATTTCAAACTGCATACAAAATAAGTTTCTTTGGTAATCATGGTTGGTAGAGTTGCCTCCAAAATTGAAAACAACCACAAAATATTAAGGGAAGAGAGAATTGTTTAGATATGATTTTGAACCCACATCAGATCCCACATCAAAACATTAACCTGAGTTACCAAAAGGTGATGCATCCTGGTGTAATTTTTGTCAGTAAACTTTGTCATATTCTGCATTGCTTCAATTTTCAATAATGGTATGCCAATTATAAAATCAGAAAAAAACTTCACTATATAAAAACAGATTTCCAGAGGATAAGGAAAGGGTTAACATGGCTAAAAGAAAGTAGCCACAGTTAGGAGGGGAAAAAAACAGGAAAGAGTCCAGTAAGAAAGCTAAAATTTTCAATATGTTAAGGAGTAGTCACTTTCAAATTCTGTAGTGAATTCAACCAAGAAAAGGATAAATAACACCCCATTTCATTTAGCAGTACTTTGGTGACCTTGGAAAGTTCTAGTTCAGTGACCGGGGAAGAGATCAACATATAACAGCTGAGGAGTTACTGAAAAAATAAAGGAGAGATAAGAAGCTTGGGGCAGATGACCATTGAGTGGTACATATAGTTAGGCACTGCCTGTTGATGAAAGTATGAAAAAGATCATAGACCCTTGATGGTCCTTGACTAAATGGGAATGAGCAGTTGGACTTTGGGTTTAAGAGTCAGACCTCATTATGTAGAAAAAACATACAGCTGGGGAATTAAGATGATATTCATGAAGGAGAGTACGTTCACCTTACCTGCAGCTAAAGAGATCCAGGGGTAATTTTTATCTTCATGAAGTAATATGCATAGGAAAAGGAAGAGTCCCATAAAAGCCAATGTCTGTCCCCTCCACTGAGTTCCAGACTCACACAGGACAAATCCATTTAGATGCCCACCAGCATTTCAACACAAATATATCAAAATGAAATCATTTCTTAATAACTTACTCATGCTCTTGTGTTCTGATCTTGGCCAAGAGTAGCACCATCCACCTAATTTCAAAGTTAGAAACTCCATAGTAATCTTCAATTTCTCCCACATTTTTTTTTTTAAGAATATAGTTTTCTAGCCCTGGTCTTTTTTTTTTTTTAATTTATTTATTTTCAGAGAGAGGAGAAGGGAGAGAGAAACAGCAATGTATGGTTGCCTCTCACATGGCCCTCACTGGGGACCTGGCTTGCAACCCAGGCATGTGCCCCGACTAGGAATCGAACCGGGACCCTCTGGTTCCCAGCCCACGCTCAATCCACTGAGCTACACCAGCCGGGCTCTCCCACATTTAAATGGCCACCAAATTGTCTTAATTTTAACTCCTAAATTACTCTCAAATTTGTCTTATTTTCTGTGCGCTGCCATTTCAGGATATTAGTTATGATGGGTCTCGTCATTTCTTAAGTGGCCAATGAAATGGTTACACAATTGGCCTCCAAATCCTTTGTTGAATAAGAAAATCATTAATTTTGTGAAACTTTGAGCTTTTCAGGGGAAAACACAGTGTCTTTTTTTTTTCATCACTCATGCCTTGCATGTTACATAGAAACCAACAAAAGATTTTTTTAAAACCTGAATGTTTGTGCACCACTCAGCCCTTGAAGCACAGTCAACACATCCACTAAGTAAGCTCCAGCCAGCTCATAAAAAAGTCGTAACAAAATCAAGAACAACAGGTAATGTTTCTCTTTTCTAACTCCTACTACCTCCCTTTTAAAACCATTTATCTAGTCATTAAGTTAGTCATTATATATAATAAATAAATTATATATAGAACAATGGTGAAAATATACATATCTTCCTGCAGAGGAGCTCACAGTCCAGTGAGATTCTCAGCTGTGTGTGTTATGTTTTTTCTCCTGGCCTCTGAAATCCCTGCTGAATGCAGCAGCTTGCTAACCACTGCCTTGCCTTATGTTTGGACATTGGCTCCACAGAATGGCTTTTGCCTTCTCCACTTCCTCTGATTTTGGTGTATCTATAATCTCTAAGGAGAATTTACCATTTTAGCTCATCGACATAACACATATGCTTCTCTGACCCTTGACTGGATTAGGAGGGGAGAAAATCACTTTCTTTACCCATTCTAGGTCCTGCAGCTGAGGCCTGTAAATTAGGCTGGCAAAGACAAACCAACAAAGAGAGGATCCAAGATGGCAGAGTAGGCAGGAATTACAGTCACCTCCTCCCAGGACCACATCAAAATTATAACTAAATTGCAGAACAATCAACCTGGATAACAATCTGAAGATTGGCTGAAGTCTTATAACTAAACATTTACAGAAGAAACCACATCAAGACTGGCAGGATAAGGCAGACATGCAAAATGGTCTGGCTCCACCCATCTGTGACAGTTGAGAATTCAGAGAGATACCTCAGCTGCAGAGGTCCCTCCTGAGGAGCAAAAGGTCTCAACCCCACAACCAGGCCCCCCAGCCTTGGAGCACCAGTGTGAGGAAGAGGAGCCCACATTACATCTCTCTGTGAGTCAGTGAGGATTCTGTCCACCTGGATGACACAGGAGACCACTAGAAACCCACACATACTCTTAAAGGGACAGTGCACAAACCCTTGCTTGTAGACACTCACCACTGGCTTGAGCAGAGGGATGCGGCTGAGAGGACTAGAGCCAGATAGGGAGAGATTGAGTTGTCTGACTTCAGGAAGAGGGCTGGAGGGACAGTTGAAAATGTTCCTGTGTTGAGTCCCTCTCTCACACCACCTTCAGATGCCATCTTGCCTGGGTCAAGAGCTCCCGTCCCATATGGCAAAATCCTAGGGCAATGCACTAGCCCTATTCGGGTGACTCTGAGACCCAGTACTGCCAAGCTTGCACACAGCTGTGAGCTCTGCTGGCAGCAACTAGCCTGGGCCTGAATTATAGTCTTTTTTGAAAAACCCTTGAAAAATTCCAGGCAATCTTGGGGAAAGTGGAATACAAGAGATACTCAGGGAGAGACTGAATTGTGTGGCTTTAGGCTGAGGGCTGTTTGTTTTTTCACCATGCACCCAAACTGCGCCACTGTTTCTGTGTTGGGCCCAACCCCTGCCCTCACACAACATTAGCCTAGGGAGCTGTACTAGCCTCCCCCTGCCAACTTCCTGAGGGGCCACACTGCCAAGCTTACACAGAGCTGTAGGAACCGCTGGCAGCAGCCAGCCTGGGCTTATGTTTCATTCTTTAAAAAAAAAAAACCCTCACAGAATTCTGGACAAACTCAGGGGGTTAGAAAGACACAAATGGAAAGGCTAAGCCACATGGCTTTAGGGCAAGAGATGCCTTCCAGCATGCCCAATGGGCACCACCATTCCTATGCAGAGCCATCCATCCTCAAGGCCAAATCATAATTTCTTTTAGTATGATAAATTCTACTGGCTCCACATTCATGGCTCAGAGACCCTGCCCCACCACAAAGGTCCATAGGCCACAGGTGGGTGGCAGCTGACCCTGGTGTACCCTGATACCTTTGCTGAGTAACCTCAGACCCAGCACTGGCACAATTTGAATCTATATTAACCTGGTGAACACCATTCACCTCCACCTGGTGATTCATTCAACTCACGTACCACCTGAGGCCCTTCCAGCGGCTGAGTCTAATGGGCAGGTGGTAGACAGAAGAAGATATCAGGGTGTCTTGTGCCTTTTGCTAACCTGCCCCAGGTCTGGTACTTGTGGTAGCCAGGCCTCCCCCACACACCCAGGCCCAGAACAGGCAGTGCTAACCATGGATTGCTTTGTAGAAACTAATAGGTAGCCCAGGGCCAGTCACAAGAAGATCTGATATTGACCTCCACCAGAGTCATTCCCAAGTAACCCCAGAACCAACACACCAAGTGCCTGGCTTCAAAGTACATCAGAGCATGACCCAATAACCTCCACAAGTGGCACAAGCATAG
This sequence comes from Micronycteris hirsuta, assembly GCA_004026765.1. NCBI lineage: Eukaryota > Metazoa > Chordata > Mammalia > Chiroptera > Phyllostomidae > Micronycteris > Micronycteris hirsuta. The sequence goes on from PVJI01019375.1 coordinate 28,606, forward strand.
GGAGGTCTTGGCAGGCACCAGACCCTACTGGGATGAATTCTGCAGTGTAGTGTAAGCCATCAAACATCAGCTCATATCCTGAGGTTGGTTGGGGTCAGTTCTCACAGTCAGCCAGCCTGAGAGTCAACCACACCTATGGACAGGCCAACATCAATCAAGACTGAACTACAACAGAAGGGCACAAATAAACCACAAAAGGGACACTCCTGGAGCACCCAGCTAAGGTGATAAGAGAGACTGCATCACTAAACTCCACAGTACACCTACTACATAAGGTCACCCTACCAAGGCAGGGAGACATAGAAGATCTACCTACATAGAAACAAAGACAGAGGGGAAGCCAAAATGGGAGAACAAAGAAACATGCCCCAAACAAAAGAACAGAGAAATCCCCAGGGGAAAAAAAAAATTAAATAAAATGGAGACAAGCAAATCTATGGGATACAAAGTTGAAAACAATGGTTATAAAGAGACTCAAGGAACTTAGGGGAAGAATGAATAAACTCAGTGAGAACTTTAAAAAAGAGACAGTAAACATAAATAAGGACATAAAAACCATAAAAATAGAAATGAACAATGCAATATCTGAAAAAAGTAATACATTAGAAGGAATCAAAAGCAGATTAGATGAAGCAGAGAATTGAATCAGAAAATTATAAGAAAAGGTACCAGAAAACATCCTATCAAAACAGCAAAAATTAAAAAGAATTCTAAAACAATTAATATATCTTTTTTAAAAGATTTTATTTATTTATTTTTAGAGAGAGGGGAAGGGAAGGAGACAGAGAGGGAGAGAAACAGCAATGCATTCTTGCCCCTCACATGGTCCTCACTGGGGACCCGGCCCACAAACCAGGCATGTGCCCTGACTGGGAATCGAACCGGGACCCTCTGGTTCCCAGCCCGCGCTCAATCCACTGACAATTAATATATCTTAAGAGCCCTCTAAGACAACATCAAGTTCAACAAAATCCACAATATAGGGGTAGCAGAATGAGAAGAGAGAGAACAAAGGATTGAGAACCCATTTGAAGATAATGACTGTAAAATTCTCTAACCTAGGGAAGGAAAAAGACACACAAGTCCAGGAAGCAAAGAGTCCCAAACAAAATGAACCCAAAGAGGCCACACCAAAACACTTCATAATTATTGTATTTTGCCACTTATAATAATGCACACTTTTTTGCACAAATTTTTGAGGGAAAAATAAGGATGCACATTATACATGGGTATAATGATTACATATCATAAGTATAATAATGGGTATAGTAATCCCATGCATAATGTGTACAAAAAATGTGGGTGCATATTATATATGGCAAAATAGGGTATGGCAAAGGTTAAATATGAAGAGAGAATCTTTTATTTTTAAGATTTTATTTATTTATTTTTAGAGAGAGGGGAAGGGAGGGAGAAAGAGAGGGAGAGAAACAGCAATGTATGGTTGCCTCTCACATGGCCCTCACTGGGGACCTGGCCTGCAACCCAGGCATATGCCCTGACTGAGAATCGAAACGGGACCCTTTGGTTCCCAGCCCACACTCAATCCACTGAGCTACACCAGCCAGGACACGAAGAGAGAATCTTAAAGCAGCATGAGGAAAGGAGTTAGTTACCTACAAGGGAACTCCAAAAAGTCTGTCAGCTGATTTCTCAACAGAAACTTTGAAAAACAGAAGGGATTGGCATGAAATATTCAAAGTGATGAAAAGCAAGGACCTAAAGCTAGAACTACTATAACCAGCAAGGTTATCATTTAAAATTGAAGGAGAAATAAAGACATTCCCAGACAAGAAAAAGCTGAAGGAGTTCATCACCACCTAACCAATGTTACAAGAAATGTTAAAGGGCCTGCTTTAAAAAGAAGGGATGAGGAGCTTCCGCCAAGATGGCAGCATAGGTGGTCGCACTCGCTGCCCGCACATCCAGAATGTCCATACAATTAATGCAGTAGCAAAAATTTAAACAACCAGAACGGACAGAATCGAACTGAAGGGAAGTCTGACACCCAGGAGGTAGGAGAAGACGAACATCCAGGCTGGTAAGCGGGGCAGAAACGGGCGGAGGAAGCAGCACGCATGGAGGGTCTCACTCACGCCGCGACTTACTTACGCTGCCGCTACTCAGGCCGCCAGTGCCTGAACAGGGCGTGGCTCCAAACAACGGGTGAATCCCACAAGCCAGCGACACTGCCGGAGAGAGGCCAGGGCTGAGCCAGCAGAACCGAGTCTGGCAGAGGAGGCGGTGGGGAGCTGGGGAAAGGAGGAGTGACAGAAGCCGGCGGTGATCGGAGGCCGCCATTGCTTCCTCCCAGACCCCGCCCCCAGAGGCAACGTCATCCAAAAAGAGACCCAGGTCGCAGGCATCTGCCAGCTGACAAGTGCACCAAGATAAAAAGAATGAAAATGGCCAAAAAGAAGGACCACAACAAATTACAACTAATGGATGACAACATAGTCAACCTATCAGATGCGCAATT
>PVJI01019376.1:0-31756 GCA_004026765.1 Micronycteris hirsuta
AAAAATTTTTTTTTTTTTAGAAATGAGGATTTCTTTCCAACACAGATGGTTTAGTTGTATTATCCATTTAGCCTGCTCCTCTAAGCAAGTCATCTTTTTAGGGTTTTGGGGTTTCTTTTTGTTTTTAAAGATTTTATTTATTTTTAGACAGAGGGGAAGGAAGGGAGAAAGAGAGAGAGAGAAATATCAACGTGTGGTTGCCTCTCACGTGGCCCCCACTGAGGACCTGGCCCGCAACCGAGGCATGTGCCCTGACTGGGAATCGAACTGGCGACCCTTTGGTTCCCAGCCCGCGCTCAATCCACTGAGCTACGCCAGCCAGGGCAGGGTTGTTGATTTTTTTAACACAAGGTAGCTACAAATTTAGTCTACAAGATGGCCTTGAAATAGATCTCATACTGATAAACCCTGAGCAAAAGACCCCAAAAGACTGCCAAGCTAATTTGATGGAGATCAGTTGATTTTACGATAATTTAACTCAGTGGAATTCTGGGACAGGACTGGGTTTTGATAGCGAGCGAATGAGGTCGCTAGATATACACAAGAGTGTCTCAGCTGCATCTTCAATAAGCTCATGGCGGTGGTTTGCAGTTGTCGACAGTGGGCGTATAGAAACCTCCAGAAAGCAGCCAATGCAAAGCATCAGGGTTCTACCCCTAACCCACCCGCCCGGATCTGCCCGTGAAAAGGTAGATACTCACCAGAAAGAGACCCTGCTCAGCCCTTACTGGACCCTCGCAAACAGCAACTTAAAATCTCGGTTTCAGAACATGTTGGGGGTCCCTGGACTTAGGGGAAGCTGAGGATTGCTTTCAGACTCAAAGATTATGGGTGACCGTTACTATTTCCTGTCCCCCCTAACCCACCGATCCTAGCGGCAGGTAGGAAGGCCAAGTGCAATGTGATGCATGGAGCCAGTTCAAGCTGTGGGAACTCGGGTACCGGGATACGCGTGCCTGGCTATGTCTGTCTATAAAAACAGCTGAGCCAGTGAGCTCACCGATTCAAGTGATGGTCAACACTTGGCCTCTCGTATCTGGAAAATATAAAACCCAAAATGACGCATTCTGTGAAGAATGACTAGGGGAGTCCTGGGTGTGGTTTGGGCCTGCTCCCTGCTTTTGTCTCCATGGAAACCCCTTTGTGGCTTCTGATGGAGGGGACCAAGGTAGGTGGCTTCACTTATTTATTTGCTTTGCACAATTCAGATAACGACGAGCTCTAAGTAATATTGAATAAGTGTTTCAAACACAAAAAACATTATTCATAGCATTTTCTCTTAAGAAACGCTTATTGAAAGTCTTGATGTTTTTATGTTGGAGAACAGTGTGTATTGAGTTCTGTAGCCAAGGTCTAAATGGACTGGAAACATTGATGACGTTTATGGGAAATGATGGGTTTTTACGTTCTTATGCATGAAACGGATGTCGGTTGTCAGATATTTTAATGAAAACGATTTCATGTTTATTGTTTAAATGTGCTGTGTTGTGCATCGGGGAATTTCCTCACCAGAGTGTGTGACACATTTCAAAAATGTATCTAGATTGTAACATGCTAAAATCAGAGATGCATGGAATACTTTATATGCATTTCTTTTAAGAATGCGGGAAATCTCTTTTTTAACAGTTTAATTTTCTTTTTTTCCCTTAAACTCACATTAGCACTTTTTTTTTTGCAGTAGTTTCATTTTAACCCCCAAATTGCATGGTCACCGGATATCTAATAATATTTTTTGAAAATGACATTTTGAATTTGTTCTTGGCATCTTTTACGTTTCTATGCATCTTGCATCACCCAATTTGATTTTTTTGAAATCCAACTGTCACCGATTTTAACTTTTTGGTATGACATTTTTTTTTTCTTTTACTGGGTGGTATCTCTCTCTCTCTTCTGAATTTTTTGCAAACCTGTTGTTTTTGAATTCTTTTTCCCTTTGTTTTCCTGCACGATATGACCCAGGAGCCTACACAAAGAAACACGCAGATGAGATTACCAGTAATGACGGAGGTGAAGACGAAGGTATTTTTTTTTTCTTTTTTTTGGTTTTTCCAACTTCGACCCTGATGCATGATTTGATATCTCTCTCTCTCTTTTTTTTTTTTTTCTTTTTCCTTTCAACCTGTTTTTCCTCCCTTGTCCCAAAGTGAGGACACTTTGGTGTGCTTCTTTCTTTTCTTCTTGTTTGGCACTGGTCATTTTTCATCCCGATGGCGGTATAGATTCCTCACGGTGCCTGTAAGAAGACACGCCGACATTGTTTGTAAACATGAACTGAATAACCACAGGTGATTTACAAACAAGCTCACTTTTTCTTTGACTTTTTTTTTCTTTTTTCTTTTTTCTTTCTTTTGTGGCTTGGTCCCAAGAAGACAAAATGAAATTTCCGAACATGCATGTATTCTTTCTTTCCTTCCTTCCAAATGTGATTTTGTGCCTTGATGTTGTATTTTGGACTTTTGGTCTTAATTCCGTCTGTGATCTGCACAGCTCCGTGGGATGCCTCCGTAGCCCTTTTTGCGGGGCCGGCGTGTCAGTTTTTGTTTGTTTTTCAAACATAACTGATTTGCTGATTCCAAGCTCGGTTTCCAAGAATCTTCTCTGGTTCACAGTGAAATACATGAAAAAGTGTATTAACAAGATGCTGTTGTTTCTTTCAGGACTGCCTTTAGAACCATTTAAAGAAAAAAAAAAAAGTAGACATACTCAAGAAGTGAAAAAAAAATCCAGTTCTCTGTACGTTCCTTTTATACCATGGCTGTTTTCTAAACATTTTTGTCAGCAAAAAAAGAAAAAAGAAATGTGTCCTATGTTTCCAACGGATAGTTTCTTGAAGGACCCCTACATGCTTGGCAGATTATCCACCAGAACGAAATTGATTTTGTTAAGAAACGATGAAAGATACATCTCAGGGGCGAGCAGCACACTGAATAAATGGGATAAAAGGAGAGAAGCGTAAGGACTAAAATCAGTCTCTGTGAAGGCTTTGCAGCTTCGGGATCTGAGTAGCACAGTGCATTTCCATGTTCTCCTTTTGCTTAAACGGAGGGAGGCCCGGCAGGAACTTGGGGCTCTCTGGCTGAAAGACAATTTAAATTATTCTTATTGTACCTGAGCTCCCCTTCTCTGCAGTACCTGAGGAGAAGAGATAAGGAATCTCTTCTGTGGGCCTTGGAATGTCCCATTCTGCCCCTGATCAACAGCCAGCTTGTCCTTTGGTGGTAGCCCAAGAATGCCCGCACTTTTATAGCTACTCAAAAAAAATACAGGGTCTGGCACAAAGGACGCCCCTTTTTATTGTGAAATCTTTTTTTTTTTTACCTTTTTTTTTAAAGATTTTATTTGTTTATTTTTAGACGGAAGGGAGAGAGAGAGGGAGAGAAACAGCAATGTGTGGTTGCCTCTCACGTGGCCCTCACTGGGGACCTGGCTTGCAACCCAGGCATGTGCCCTGACTGGGAATCGAACCGGCGACCCTTTGGTTCGCAACCCGCACTCAATCCCCTGAGCTACACCAGCCAGGGCTGCAAAATCCTTTATTACAAGATGATAAGCATGTCGTTCTGTAACAGAACACGATCACACTCAAGCACACCCTATGACATTTTACGTGAAACGTTCAAATGAAAACTAGAAATTATTACACTATCATTATGGCCCGACCAACCACACTCAGGCAGGCGTTACTTCTGCTCAACCCTGTATGTTCAAAACCAAAAAGCAAACAAACAAAAAAAACCCTTCTTCTTGTTATTTTACTGGGTTTCCTTTGCATCTGGCTCTGTTCTCTCTTTTTAGTGTATTTCCATGGATCGCTAGAGTCTGTTTTCATGGCTCTCCTAAGACAACTTCGTTAGCCTTTGAATTAATACGGCATCTGGCCCTTAATGTCCTCAAGTTCAAGAGAACCATGTTCTCTGTGTCTTGGGAGGGAAGAAATGTTAACCTAACATTCTCTCTGAGGAAACCTCTGAAAGCAGGTTGTCAAAATCTTGCCGTTCCCTTTTCCACAAGAGAGCAGCCAACAGCCCGTGAAGATTTACTAAAAAAGGCAAACCGGGGGCCAGAGAGAGCCAGGGCCGGACTCAATGCCCAAGATAGTGACTGTGGTTTATTTAAAAAGTCCGTGTCGTGTAGGGTGAACAAATTATTAATGAAGCGTTTTTCCTTTCTACTTGAATTTTACGTGAGAAAATAAGAGGTTGCCCTTCAGCTGTGGATTCAATAACCGATGGCAGCTTGACACTGGTTTGTGTACTTGACTGTGACCGGGGGGGTTTCTGGAACCTTCTCGACTCTTTGTATATTGTGGCCACGAATGAGCTCCTTTGGAGATGATCCTTATAATTCGCGGGATCCAAAGGAGGGTGCTTCATTTCCTTGAAATTCCTTTCTGATATTGGAGAAGTGTCTTGATGAATTAAGACAGAAAAAGAAGTGAAAATAAATGTACTTAGGTGCATTTGGTTTTCTTTGGATGACAGATATTTCAATGATTTATAGAGGCACACATAAACATATATGTGTGGATACGTATCCCAAAATAGTTAAGGTTGCGGTCAGACTTCTGGAATGTGAAAGTCAGAGCACAGGAAGACGTCACACTTAAATGTTTAGGTTTCCATCCTAAATTTTCCCAAAGCAGGCTCCATCCTCACAGACCACCGCCAAATGCCACTTCCCCATCGTTTGAGAAACTAACAAAGTCATTACCACATTTGTGGCAAATGGCAGTGGGAGTTTACATTCCCTGGGAAAATAGATAGCGTGCCAATACTTTTATCTTGATGCTGGAACCTTGGGATATTTTTATTCCATCTCTCTCTCTCTCTCTTTTTTTTATCACTTAAATGTGTTGGTATCTTATAGTTAGTCACCAAGAGCCAAAACATTTGCTGGGACATCTTGATTTTATGTTCTTTTTACTTTTACACAGTTCTGTGCTGTTGATCACTTCTTAGCCATTAATTTACTTTTCGTCCCTTTCCGGTGGTCACAGTTTGTAGATTCACTGTCCTACGAAGCTCCGCTTTGAGCCAAGAAGGCAGTTACGGTAAAAATAAATGACAGCTTTCACCCTTAGGTGATAAGAATATGTTTTGTAATGAGTGCCTTGAGGTTCTTTAACTTCAGTCACTTTTGAGGATGTGAGCACAATTTAGTGGATACCATATTTCATCTAAATCCTTCATTTTTGAGCGTCCTAGATATATGCAGCAACCCACATAGACATACCTGTTCAGGTGTCGGTACGCTTCTCAAAGCATCATTTCTGTGAGTAGGAGATGCAGTGACCTAGCTAGACCCATTTTGCCTAGCTAGCCGTGCCATGGCCTCGGTGATTAAAATGCAGAGACGCGTTCGAGTCAGGATGAAGGTAGGGAGTGCCCGGGGTCCTGGGGGGCGAGCGTCCGTGCATCAGCGTGGTTCTTCACTGTGTCTCCCCACTTCCCGTCTCCCCCCAGACATCCACGATCAGAGCAGTAAGAAGCCCGTGATGGTCTACATCCACGGCGGCTCGTACATGGAAGGCACCGGCAACATCATCGACGGGAGCATCCTGGCCAGCTACGGCAACGTGATCGTCATCACCGTGAATTACCGCCTGGGGATTCTGGGTGAGTCTGCGAGGCGTGCTGCTTTCTCCGCGGCGGGGACGGCTTGCCACGGCGGTGCTGCGGAGAAAGCCGCGGGATCTGTTTGCTCCTTGTAGTGCCGTTCCGGGGGCTCAGCATGTGACATGCTGTGTGTGGTCCTCCACTTGGTCACAGGTGACGATGCGGCAGCCATTGACAGTGGCCGCGGAGGGTTGCTTTCTTGGGGACTTGCGTAGGTGTGTCTCGTTTCTTGTGCGTTGGAAGAACATCTTTCGCCTAATTTTGTTTAGCAGATTGTCTGTGTTTTTGAGCCTCGAGAAGTGCTGGCTGATTCCAGGACCATGCTTTCTGCCTATAACTCTTATTTGTGTTTTATACCATTTGATGATTAGCCGTGATAGCACGTTGGCTAAGGGCGTGAATCTTCAAGAAACACAGCCGTTATTTTGCTGTTTAAAGCGTTTTCCTCCAGCTGGATATTGGAAAATATATTTTGGGAGGCGTATTTTAAGGTTTACCTTCCGTGGCTTTCCCCGTTGGGTTGCGCCTCTCGTGCATAAAATATCCCTTGACCTAAGGAGCAATGTCTGTTTTCCAGGCCAGCATGCACGGAGATCATGCCGCAAATGGAATTCGTAACCGTGTGGTTTATGAGCGTGAGTTGTGTATGCCGCGGGCTGGTTACGGCAAAAATACCAAAAAGAAAATAACATGGGTGACCGGAGCTATGTCAGACAGAAATGTGGCTGAACCTGTTTCCTCCAAATAGACACAGATTTCCAAGAACCTTTTATTTCCCACTTGATGTTTTAATTTTATTTTGAGGTCTTTTCTCCATTCGCTTATGGAAACATTCACTTACAAAAGACCGCGGAATGGGGTGAGTTGTAGAAATGCATGCGAAACGTAGAAATACATGCGAACCACCCCCGCCTCCCCCAGTGTTTGCAAAGCGGTGCTGTTGATACAATCATCGCAATTCCCTGTTGGTTTTTAAGAAAAACAAAGTCTTTGATTCAAGAGCCCACTCTCTGCCTGATGCTGTTTTATTTTCTTTTTCTTGTGGGTTGGATGAGCCAGATCTTTGTGGGAGCGCTTCAGTTAATTTCACGGAGCATCGAGAGTCAAGCAGTCTGAACATTTTTTCAGAGACTTCTGGCCGCTGCCTCTGGCCACTCCTGTTGAAAACAGGAAATCGTGTTTTCTGATCTTTTACAAAAGGTCCATTCTAAGAGGGAGGTGGGGAGGGAGGAAACGGCCTGCCAGGCCCCCCTGCCTGGGCCTTTCAGTGGGGGCAGTATGTTCCACCGTCCAGAGTAAGCGCGGACCTCGGAGCTGTTCTCCAAATGAAAGAAATGGGCCTTGCACGGTGTTTTGCTTTGGTGAAATCACAGCCTAGTTCTCCTGCGTGCATGACTGGTGGACGTGCCTTAAAAGGTTCGATTTGAAAAGAAATTGATTTTCCCCCTCTAAGACCAAACTGTGCTACGCAGTTCTTCCAACGTAATCTCTTATGCATTTGGCTCAGGGGAGAATTAAGTGCCTATCTGGAAAAGGGATGTTGGAGTTTTGAAGCCCTTTGTTATTTGTTTAAAGGGAGAGAGAGAGCAAAAGCTTGCTTTTAGACCTTTTCTCATGGAGAAATAGTAAGTTTACCTTTCGCTCTGGAGAGTTGGAGGGAGAGCCCTGGTTGGCGGGGGGCGGGGGAGAAGCAGAGCAATGAAAGGAGCCATTCAGCACGTCTGTGCCCCTCTATTTACATTCCGAGGGGAGCTGCCGTGCGGCCTCAGGAGATCACAGACCCCCTTTTATTGGACGGAGTGCCATGGGCCAACTCCACCCCATGACAGCGGCTTCCGAAGGTGACTCAGTTTCTCTTTTTCTCCCATCTTGCATTTGCCATGGTCCCTTTGCAAGCAGGTGGCCCCCATTCCCTTCTGGCTCTGGGGAAGTCATCAGGATGGGTCTCCAAATTATTCTAAAGTCGTCCGCCTCCAGGTATTTAAGTCCTAATCACGTGAAATGGTGCACTGCACACTGGGTGCTCATTCCGGTGAGCGCTGTGGGGACAAGTGGATGGGAGTTCAGCCAAATGTGGAAATATTGTTGAAGTGCCTCTCTGCAAAACCTCATGCATGCAGCCCTGGCCGGTGTGGCTCAGTGGATCGAGCACCAGCCTGTGAGAACCAAAGAGTCGTCGGTTCGATTCCCAGTCAGGGCACATGCCTGGGATGCAGGCCGAGTTCCCAGTAGGGGACATGCAAGAGGCAACCATACACTGAGGTTTCACTCCCTCTTCTCCCTCCCTTCCTCTCTCTAAAAATAAATAAATGAATAAAAATCTTAAAAAAAAAAACAACTCAGAGAAATCTCCTCTCTGATGCTTATAGACGCAAACATCTCAACATTATTTATTTACGGAACCAGGACCCCCAGTCACCTTATAATTTCCATTATTATAAATCTCACTGGACATTGTATTAACATCACTATCGATTCAGACAAATGATCGCCGCTGGCCGCACGTGGAGTGGCTGCTACCCATCCCATCCCATCCTCTCAACGAAGCCACCGTTAAGTTAAAAAATAAGGAGTGTCTTGTGAGGTCAGTGAGATCTTCCCCTTGGCTCTTTGAAACGGGAGTGTTTTCTTTCATGAGACCTGAGCCGTTGTCTTGTTAGGCATTGACCATGGAGTTGGTTGGCCAGTCCAGGACGCTCTGAGAGCTGTTATCTCTCATTCATACACCGGGTTTGTCCCAGGCAAGCTGGGCTGCAGCATCAGAGCCATCAGCTGATCGTTGGTACCCACACGAGCTCTCATGATTTAACTAGCGTCCCGTTTCTTTGCAAAGAAGATGCTCTTTGAGGAGTGCCTTTCTTACTCGGTCCGCTGTGCGTGTTGGTTATTAGGAAGGCATAGAAATCTAAAACTTGAGTTGTACTGAGTCTGCCTCTTTTCTTAATGGTTGTTTAAGCACCTTTGCTATCAAAGAAATCTGCTCTCTGATGTCTGTTGATGGAAACATCTTAACATTATTTATTTATGGTTTTTCCTCTCCTTTCCCTCTTGAGTTACGTCCAGTTTGCATGTGGTCAGCTGGCACTGTCAGTAGATTGAATGTACCTCCATGCAAACATTCATTTTCATGTAGCTCATATGGCAAATTTTTGGTAGTCCCATGCTTGGTTGTGTCAGGTATATTTAATATTATTTTTGCTCTGAAATGGTGCTGTCCATTGGGTTGACCAAAAAAGTCCATTTAGTTTTTTTTTCCATTAAATAAAAGGCTCGTTTTTCATTTTCACCAGTAACTTTATTGATTTGGCTATTTTGAGTATGTCTGCTCTCTCCTGCATGATATAGCATCGATTGTTCTCAATTAACGTCTCGATTTCATTGCTGTTCACTTCAATCAGTCTACCTGACCTTGGAGCATTGTCCAGGGAGAAATCTCCAGCACAAAACTTTGCAAACCACTTTGGCACGGTCGATCAGTCACAGCACCTTCTCCGTACACTGCACATATCTCTCCTTAGCATTTGAGTTGTGTGTTTACCTTTCTTGAAATACTAAAGCATAATAGGCCGAAAATGTTGCGTATTTTCTTCTCCCTTCAATACTAAAATGGCTGCACCCAAATTCACCAACTTTGATAAGCTTTTTTTACATGCACGCTAATGTGACAGCTGTCACAGTGTCACACAAAACTGTTTCGAAGGAAGTTAAAGACAGCTAAGCGCTGGCACAGCCATCATGTGGAAAGAACCAAGCGTACTTTTCGGCCGACCCATTTCCTCTATAGCTCCAGCTGTCGCAGGCCTGCAGTGTAGCCAGGAATAGGTTGCTGTAGATCTTACTCGACTTAATCCCCTGGGACGGGCTCACTGGTCTCGCTGATGGGCACCAGTGATGGAACCGAGTTGCCGATACACTCTGATACACTCTGTGGGCATCAGAGCTGGGAGCGGCACCAGGTGCTGATACATTCTGTGGGCATCAGAGCTGGGAGCGGCATCAGGTCTCACAGAAGCCGAAGCCCCAGCCTTCCTGCACCATTCCGACCTCCAGCCTGGCCGTCAGTGCCAAGTAGGAGTCAGGTCAAGTGCAATGTGAGCTGGGAAACCAGGTGCCACCTGAGCATTTTGTTGAGCTTCCTTAACGGCACAAAGATATGTGATGGTTGGACCTAGCTACAAAATCACGACGCAACACTTCCGGTGTATCTGTATGTTCCCCGAAGTGGGTGCTGGGTGGCTGAGTCGTTAGTGTTCAGCCATGATAGTTGGTCCATGGCGGTGCCTGCCCCGGCAATGGCAATGGTCCCGTGGAAGCCCTAACGCTCTGTCACTAACCTGGGTGGGCACCTGCTGCTGCCACCCAATGACCCGATGGCCCATAAATGCAGTTCAGACCCTTGGGCCAAATGACGATTCAGCAGATTTCTCACCTGGACAATGCTGTCAGGTGTCTCATAGTCTTAAGTGATGTTACCTAGAGGTTTATATCATGGACCTTTTTCAAGGGTTTGAAAACTATCAGAAACCTTGCTCGTTTCCCAAGTAGTAGAGCTACACCCAAAGGTTCAGTCTCAGGGGATGCTGGGAAACAGCCTTCTGTGTTCTGAAGGTCTCTTTTTCTCCGAGGTCATTAATCGCGTGAATACAGGTAGGTGTGTTCACATCATGATTTTGCACGTAAGACATGATCTGAGCCGAAGGCATTGCACACGCACAGAAAGAAGAGCATCTGAATGAGTGTGTGCATGACTTGAGCTACGTGTGTTTGTCGTGGTTTATGTGGTCAGCTTTGTTGCTCTGGACTCCGTGGTGGTGTGACAGCTTCTATTGGATGGATGTGCTGGCTGGGTGGGTGGCGTCAGCTGGCATCAGCCCCAGCGGTTGTCCCCGTGACATACTGGGGTTCCTGCCCGAGTCCATTTAACAGGAGGAGTCGGGACTCACTGCAGAAGCGGATCGTTGAGTTCCGACGAGCATTTGTGATCTGAATTTTGTGTTTACTTTACATCAGCAATAGTTTTGTGGGTCACCCTAATAGACTATCTACATATCCTCTGAAAAAATGTCACATGGCTGTAGAAATACTATGTAGCATCCTGTTTCATTCGGGAGTTCAAGGTGGTTATGATTTTTTGGTAGTTTCACTGTTTTGTTTTTTCCTAAGAAATTTTTTTCTCTCTTATTTTTGTTTTGTCCTCAATTCTCTTTTAAGTTACATGTGGAACACACCTTATTTATGAAGTCATGTGCTCATACATGTATATATAAAGAAAAATCTTCCCTTTCAAGGATTTTCATGACGCGATGCTACCTTCTGAACTGCTTCCTCCTCTTCTCTCTGATTTCCCCTGATTTCATTTCTGAAACTGGAAAAGTTTCCTTTCTCTGTCTTAACAGAGAAATCAAGCTCGACTAAGCTGCAAAAAAACCAAAACAAGACAAAAACCAAATAAACCCCAACAATCCACAGGGCAAAGCAAACCCTGGGTAGCAAGTCCGGGTGGAGTGTTGTGTGTTGAGAGACATAAATCCAGGATGGAAATAAAAGAATTTTGGGAGACGTGTGAGAAACCAGGATGCTGGGGCAAGATGCGGTCGGACCTTGTGGCAGGTGGCGGAGGTTATCAGGCAGCCGGCGAACAGGCTGTGGGACGGGGGGCTGAGGGACAGAGCGGACCACCTATGACAAGGAATGTGGAAATACCACGGGGACATGGGGAAGCAGGGACATGATTTCCCGGATGCCAAAGTCATGCAGTACAGAAAAACCGAGAAACTCTTGCAAAAGACAAGTTTCATTGTCTTCTTCCTCAGTGGGTGTCTACGCTTTGAATACTCATTTGGAAACACCGTAATCAGTCTATTTGTTGTGGCTGATGTGGACAGGAACTGGAAGTCTGGCTGTGACCAAAAATCATGGCGTCCTATTTTGCCTTTTTTAGTTTCTTTTTTTTTTTTTTAAGATTTTATTTGTTTATTTTTAGATAGAGGGGAAGGGAGGGAGAAAGACAGGGAGAGAAACATCAATGTGTAGTTGCCTCTCACATGCCCCCACTGGGGACCTGGCCTGCAACCCAGGCATGTGCCCTGACTGGGAATCGAACCGGCGACCCTTTGGTTCACATCCCATGCTCAGTCCACTGAGCTACACCAGCCAGGGCAAGTTTGTTTATTTTTAATGACAGCTTCCATTCTCTAGTATTCTGTTAGTTACAGAGGAATACAGAGAAGGGATTCAACAATCACCCATTTTCCCGTTCTGCCTCTTCGTGGCTAAAAATGCCCACTGCGTTCATTTGATTTATTCAGCACATCGGAGGGTTTACTGAGTGGGCAGGGGGCCTGTTTGGGGGCTTGCAAGGGGCCTATGAAGTTTCATTTGAATAAAGCAAACACAGCCCCTGTTCTCAGGAAGTGGAGATGGGATTCACAAGGGATGTGAGTGGATATTTTGAGGGAACAGAATCAGGGCAGATAGAAAGCAGAAGACGTTCCTTTCCATTTCAAATGCACGAAGCTATAGGCCAGAAATTTCAACTTCTTTGAAGAAATCCTGAATGATTCACAAAGAGATCAAGGAGAATTGTACATCTGAAACCGATGTAATTTTATTAACCAATGTCACGCCAATAAATTCAATAAAAAAAATAAGGAGAAGAAAAAAAACAGATTCAGGATTTCTGAAAAGAAGATGGGATTTTATTTATCTATGTAAGGCCATTGCTGGAAATCACAGTATTTGGACACACTTGATCAAAGAATCGATTCCATAAATTGGAGGTTCAATTCAATAATTGCCACTTAATCGATCCCACAGTGTCCTTTCAGCTTGAGTTGGTAACAGCTTCAAAAAATGTTCTTTCCTGGAGATATTTATGTCCAACACTGAGTGTCTTTAAGATTCCTAAATCTGAAGGAAACACAGAGCTTTTTCACCTTTGTGTCTTCATTGGGCTCCTCACATCGCGTTTGAAGGGTTGATGATTTTGGGGGGATTTGGGTGAGATAGTCTTTCTCTACATTGGTGGCAAAGCATCATTCTAAAGGAAAATGAGAGCGGGACGGGTATTTGGGGGAATCTGGGAAGATCCATCCAGAAGCTTTGAAATGGAGCCCCCAAAATACGTCCACTCCGTTCGCTTCATTGGCGTGAGTTGAGATGGAAGATTCCGGTGATGATTCGGTGAAAGACATGGTTTTGGAGACATCCCCCAAAAGATAAGGGGCTGCTTGCTTTGTGCGCCCTTCTGTCCCTCAATAAATTCAAGGAAATCACTTCGTTCAAGTCAGACGATGGAAAAATCTGGAAAAGGCGGTCTGAGTGGGAAGCTTAAAGACTGCTGAGGTGCAAACACCCCACGGCTGCACGCATGCCAGCCCACACATCATTTTTCTTTCCTTCTGACGTTCGCCTGAAACCCCCCGCACCGTGTGCCTGTCGGGGAAACCAGAAATGAGTGTGCGCACACACCGTAGCATCGGTGCGCTCAGGGGTGCACTCAGGGGTGCGTTCGGTTCCACCGTTACCTTTTTCCATTCTGTTTCTGCCCAATCACTATTAATAACTCATTGGCTTTATGGAGCTTGGGCCCGGCTCCAAGGTATGGGCTCTAAGGGAATTTCTGAAGAGGCACAGGGTAACCCGGCTAGGGTAGACACACTGTGTGTTAGCAATATACATGTGTGTTCCAATGGCCTTCCATTGTGGAAAACTCATTGGGTGAGTTGGGGGTAAGGCTTAGGGGAGTTTGTGCTTTGAATAAAAGTAATAATAGCCCTGGCTGGTGTAGCTCAGTGGATTGAGCGCGGGCTGGGAACCAGAGGGTCCCGGTTCGATTCCCAGTCGGGGCACATGCCTGGGTTGCGGGCCAGGTCCCCAATGAGGACCGTGTGAGAGGCAACCATACATTGCTCTTTCTCCCTCCCTTCTCCTCTCTCTGAAAATAAATAAATAAAATCTTTAAAAAAAAAGTAATAATAGCTGTTTTGGAAAGAAGGGTGCAATCCCCGGTGTAAAAAAATCAGAAAAACGGAGGACAGGCAATGCAACCATCTTATGCTGTGACAGCCACCAGACATGGCGGGGTGGGCGTCTCCATGGAGATGAGTCCATCGCAAGGCCGTGTGGACTTTTTAAATTACTTCAGGTGACATGCACCGGTTGTCACAGTGTCTAGCACCCAGGTGCACGTTTTGTTACAGGTTCAGCTGTCACAGACAGGTGGCTGTGTCTGGGAAGTGGGCGTAGTCACACGCAGGTGGGTGGGATGACCTATGACAAAAACACACATTTTACTCGGGATATAAGGGTGACATCCTCTCCCAGAGACACTGCTCATCCTGTGGGAAAAAATAAAATAAAATAAATGTAAAAACCAAAAGGAAAACATGAGGATTTCTACTGCACTTGGGAGAAAAATTTGGAATGAGGAAGGCTTTCCAGTTGGGATTGAGAAACGTTTTCTATGATTCGATGTGAGCCTTGCCTTCTTACTAAAATATCCCAATAGGTGTCGAGAGGACATGGTTGTTTTTTTCCTTAGGGATGTAGCCCATGTGTTTATAAAATTACATGTATCTAGTTTCACAGTAATACGTCCATAGCACAGTCACATGTACATGATATGTTATATCTTACTACACAGGATTGCATATTCCACCCTGTGGTTTTTTTGATCATGCCAGCACAGTGCATCAGAATACCTTTTCCGCTATATTTCTGAACCCCTAAGTATCGTTCACAAATGCCACCCGTCCTTCGCACTAGCACTTCCTTATGAAAACCGTGCATAGGCATCACATGTTGACAAGAAGAAATCTCGATCAAACAGCCTTTTTTCTACGTCCCTGATTTCCAGGGGGTCCCCACTGGGAAGTCTTCCTCATTCCAAATTTTTCTCCCAAGTGCGGTACAAATCTTCATGTTTTCTTTTTGGTTTTTAAATTTATTTTTTTATTTTTCAGCCATCCAAGGTCCCCTTTTCCCTCTGTGCCCCTCATTGGTCAGCAACTTCCCTTTTAGTTGTAGTTTTTTAAAACTGTTCCTTGAAGGACCACTTATGTCATAAACATTTTCTCTGAATACGTTCTGCAGGGGGCCGACCCCCACACTTCTCCGGTTTCCCCGAAGGAAGGACAGTAAGGCGAAATGAGACGACTCCAGACACTCTCTGGGGTGCAGGAGTTCGGCGAGGCCTCAGGGACCTGGCCGGGCCAGCCAGCCTCTCGAGGGCCAGACTGACACCCTCCAAAAGGTTTTCTTTATTTTTAAAGGGTTTTCTTTTTACATGCAGTAGAAAAAACAGATGAATACTTGCAAATTATTAATGGCAGGAAAAGGCTGACTTACAAAACTAGTTACAGAGTACTTTAATTTTTTCCTGGGCTTAAACAAATGGCTGCTATGATAAGGAGGTTTGCTGATCTATCTATTAGCCAGGAAACAGTATTAAAGTACAAACTCTTAGGTCCTAGTTAATGGCTAAACATATATTTTCAAAGTCTTAAATCTCTCTGAGTTAAAGATGTATGCAGAGGTTGCTCTTTGTACCTTTGAGACTTAAAGAAAACATCACATAGGCGATGGCATTCTTAACCATTAACTATATTTGTTAGAGCTGATGGCCTTATCTAGATTTCTCTGATATATAAAACTAGTCTTTATGTTTAACCTTTTACTAAAGTCTACTCTTTTCAACTAAAAGCTTGCTAACTTTCCTATTTATCTGGTTCTAGTAATAAAACATTCCTGCTCAGTAGTAAATTTCTGGCTTTGGAAAGACTGTATAAGATATTTCTTAGTAAATGGCTTCTCTAGCAACTAGCAGTTGCTTCTGCTTTTAATGGCTTAATTCCTTCCCTTAACCCTTTTAGGTGAGGGAACAGGCTAGCAGTTAGAAGCCTTTGTTTTTCAGAGGTCAATGAATATTGCCACAGCGACATCATGCAAGCCATAAGCTAGATTTGGGGTGAACTGCCTGGTCGCCTGCCGCTGTGCAGCGGCATCCTGCCCATATCCGACCCTGCTGAGAAATGGGTGTGGGTTAGTTCCCCATAAACCAGTGCTCATGGATCTGGTGTAGAGCGGCCTGCAGCAACGTTCTAAGTACCCAAGTACTCGAATGCATTCCAACCTGTGTGGTTCTTCTCTTTGATGACCTAGAGGGTTTTCCCCCAACCCCGCCTCTCCCTGACTCTGAGCTTCACCCCAAACCCTGCTACGCCATGTGTGCGTCCAAAGTGTGCAATTCAGGGCCCTTTACTATGTGCGCCGAGTGACCGCACATTAACGCCGTCTGGTTTTTGAAGGTTTTTATCGCTCTGAGAAGAAACCCAATCCTCATTGGCCCCAGCGCCCAACCACTAGTCCACTCGCCAGAGGTGCTGATTCCATGCGTTTCCTAGAAATGGAATCACGCATAGTGTGCTCATCATTGTGTGACTTTTCTTCCTCTGCTTCCTGTCATGCAGGTTCATACATTTGTCAGTATTTTGTTATTTTTTTTAATGTGCAAATAGTATTTCCTTGTACGTCCGTCACATATCTTATCAACTCATTGTTGATGGGCACTGGAGTTTTCCCCCCCACTGTTCGGAAGTCATGAATAATGTTACTATAAACCTTCCCACACAAGTGTTCGTGCGGGCACACATTCCCACTTCTCTGGAGTGCACGCCCAAGAGTACCGTCTCTGCGCTGTGTGATAACTCTGTTGAACCATTTCGGGAACGTCCAGATGCTTTTTTTTCCTAAAGTGGCTGCTTTTCTAATTGTCTCTTCCACTCCTGCCAGCGTAAGGGGCCTGGTGTCCCCACACCCGAACACGTACTTGTCCTTGTGTGTCTTTGGGTCCCCCGTCCTGTGGGGTGGTGACACGGGGTAGATCGGACCTGCCGATACCCGTGGGTGACCGTGACCCAATGCGTGTATGAATCTCATACCGAGACACGCGGGGAAAGAGAGACCGGGGCCACGTGGCTGATTCCTCCCATCTCAGGAAAAAGCCTCGTGGCTTGCCCAGCCAGGGTTTTTATCAGGGGCCAATTTACATTGGATTGATTATTCATGGGATTATGCAGAACAGGTAGGATTAATCATAGCAAGGCACTGGATGTAAATTCAGATCCGGTGGCAGACAGGACCAGGTTAAAGTAATATTCAGGGATCAGCAAGCCAGAATTTTTTAAGATACACCTTTGCCAAATTTCTATTAGAGAATTCCCATCCCACAGACATGATCCACACTTGCTCACACAGGAATCACACGGAGCTGTGCTCAAAACGTGTAAATTCTCAGGACTGCATGTTTACACACGTGTGGAAATCACTGCCACAGGGTGGAAAGTGGTATCATATTTGACTCAGGTTTCCTGAAGGGTCACAACGTGGAAGTTCTTTTCACGTGGACATCGGCAGTTTGTGCATCTTCCTTGGGGAAATGGCTATGACAATGCCCGTTTTCACTGGGGTATTTATGTCTTTAGTCTTGAGTTGTTTGAATTTTTTTTTTTAAACAATATATTCTGGATCCATGTTCTTTATCAGGTATGGGGTGTATAAGTACATATTCCCATTTTGGGTTTTTCCCCCCACTTTTTTGATGGTAGCCCTTGAAGCACAGATTTTTAGAATTCTGATGCAGTTCCATTTGTCTGTTCTTTCTTTTCCTGTTTTGCTCTCTGGGGGGCAGGTAAGAAGTCTGTGCTTCACGCAGGGCACGCCCATGCACTCTTGTATTTGCTCTAGCAGTTCTATGGTTTTAGACCTTATTCTACACCTTATTTGGTAGTATTCGCTGAGGAGTTTTACATCCGTATTCCTACAAAGGTGAGATCTGTGGATCTCTTGCGATGCGTTTGATTTAGATACCAGGTACTAGTCTTGTCGCGGGCATGGAAGGTGTTCTCGCCATGTCTGTTTTCCCAAAGAGTTTGTAAAGGATCGGAGCCAATTTGCCTTTTAAACAAACTGTACATTTCACCAGGGAAGCCGTCGGGGCCCGGGGCTTGCTTTCAGCAAAGTGTTTTCATGACTAACTCGCTTTCTCGACGTGTAGTTCTATTCAGGTTCTTGGCACCTGTCCTTCGCACCTGCAGGATGCCGGGCTTCGGGTGCTTGGCCTCACAGGTGGTGCACTTCACCTCCCACCTCTCACGCTGATCATGGTGCTCCATCGTCATTCCCAGCTTCTCCCCACCCGGAGCCTGGTTCAGCTGAAATTTCAACTGGCTCTTTCACCCAGAACGGCCCCCGAATGCTCCTACCATTGGCTGCCGAGGGGCAGACGGCAGAGTGCCTTTGTCTCTGCATCACCATTGAGGCCTCTGATAGTCGAATCCCCAGCCTCTCGGACCTACGACTCTCCATGATGACGGCTGTCACCCAGATAGGCTCGGCCACCGAATGTCTCTCCGAAGCCCAGTGTGGTAATGACGGCCCGTCCATGCCGAGCCCGCAAGCCCTGTGCTTTATCAGCATAGCCCATCCCTACATATAGGTCTGTGGCCACCCCCCAAGCTGTGTCCCTCTATCAGGACTATATAATCATGGCATTGACCCTATTCACAGACACAAGGACCAGTCAAGTATCCCTAGGACAGAGTCCCATCAGCGTCTCCAAATGGCATTCATTTCAATACCAGTTGACCATGACCAGGGACTGGATTGACCCATGGCAGGGACTGGATTGACCTAAGTTTCTGCGCTGACACCCGATGGTTCCTCAGCTACCAGGAGACCAGCGCCGAGCAGGCAGCAACGCAGATTTATCTGTGCTCCAGCAGGCACGTAACTTCTCATACCCGGCAACAGGAATCTGTGAAGGCATCCTTCAACGGCGAATTGGCAAGCATAATGTTGCCGGTTGTGTAGGGAATTATAAATTATACTAATAAATTATAATCCATAAGTAAATGACAGAGAGAGGAGGAGTTGTATAATATAAATGAGAGTTTCCCTACTCTTAAGAGATAGCTTTTGCCAAGGAAAATACAAGAGCTGATCTCATTCATTCATCCATCCATCCATCCATTCATTCATTCAAGAAATACTTACCAGCTCTGGTTGGCGGGCTCAGTTGATTGGAGCATTCTCTCGATACCCCAAGGTTGTGGGTTCGATCCCTGGTCAGGGCACATACAAGAATCAACCCAAGAATAATAAATGAGGCAACAAATCAATGTTTCTCTCTTTCTCAAATGAATAAATAAAAATTAAAGAAAAGAAATACACGTCAAAGACTTCCTGTTTCCCACGTGATGCAATCTGTTAGAAATAGAACAGTGAAATAAAACAAACAAACAAAAAAATCTGTAAGCATGTAACGTTTTTATTCCAGTGAGGAAAAAACAATCAGACACAAATCGTAAAATGCATAGTGTGATATCATGGGGTGGCTGCTGCAGATAAACAGCACAGAAAGCCGCTGGGGTGCGGTTTGTGTGTACAAGTTTGAAATGGGTTCTTTAAACCTATTCCAATGGCAGTGCCACCTCACTTCATCTCAGGTTCTGGGGAAGGGCTTGACCTCTCATGCTTCAACGATCTTTGTTGACATATATTTATATATTGATGTCTATTTGCATATCATCCGTGGTCTCCACCCACTAGATGCCAGGACTACCTCTGGTCCCCAGTCTTGAGGGCCAGCAATGTCCCCAGGGGGTGCCCCGGGTCCCCTGGGGTGGAGGCAGAAGGAAGGACCTGCCTGGGGGAGGACTGCCTACCTTTTGTGTATTTTGTTTGTCTGAGAACAAGCTTACAGAGCAGTCCAGTCCCCTGCCCCTGAATTCATTTCGAACCATAAAACACACACCCGATTGCAATGGCTAACCCAGGTCTAAGCTCCTTCTCGGCTGGACAGCCGACCTCTGCCCTCCTGTTTGACCTCTGCAGGTCTGCGGGTAATAAACTCCTTCTGGACGGTGGGCTGCTCAAAATCTGTGTCACTCCGCATTGCAAAGGGAAACCTCATTCACAAAGAAGAGGGTGTATTTACGGAACTCTTTTTTTTTTTTTTTTTTTTTTTTTTTATTGCATTCTCAGTTCCTGGCTGTCAGAATCTCTGAATAGCTAATTTTATGTAAACTATGTTTATTTGCACTCCTTACATTCCGCAGCTGCTCCTTTTCTCAAATCCTGAAAGTTGTATTTCCCCTTGGAGCACCTACCTACACCGGTGTCTTCAGTTCAAATCTTGTCTTCGAGATGTGCCTCGGTTGGCCCAAATGCACACAGTTCAGGGTTGCCTACAGCGTCGACCTCAACTGAGACCCAGATTTACAAAACACTCGACAATCTCGGTGTCTCCTTACTCTGCTAGATTTTCAGAGTGATGAAAACAAACCAAATACAGTACTGTTCTCACTATGTACTTTTTCCTTTCGCTTTTTCCATGGGCGTTTTAAACCATTAGGATAATGACAATAATTGTGGATTTTTTTCTTTTTTTTTTTTCCCCAAGAGGTGTGCTACATGCTTACAAATGACTGGCAGGTGTCTTCGATGATCCTAAAATCTCAATGTTGCCGCGTCCAAGGGAGGCCATGGCGAATGTCCACAAATATGTGGGTTAAACCACAGACATTCACCCTCCCCCGCCCTGGAGACCATACGGCCGAGGTCCAGGGGTCCCAGGGCTGGGCTCCCTCCACAGGCTGCAGGGAGGTTCCTTCCAGCCAGTTCACATGCACAGCACATCCTAGCACATCCTTGCTCCCTCTGTTCCTTCAGATCATGTACTTCCAATCATGAAGCATGCAGACGTTTATTTTCTGAGCACTTAAAACTTCCCCCCCCCCAATTGGAAAAACCTCCCAAGTATTTTTCCCTGTGGGCTGCAGGACATATATGCCTTTGTTCCAGCAACGCAGAATGCCAGAGCCCCCATTTTCTTCCTGAATTACTCGGCTATAAATATAAAGCGAAACGTGTCACTTCTGTCTATTCTTCCCACCTTTTCCCTCTATTATAAAATCCAATTATCAGTGCTCCTTAATGCCCCGGCCGAGAATTGCAGGCTGGCCACGTGCCATCTCAAAATGCAGACTCCTGAAAATTAACAGCCAAGATGAATGTGGGTTTTTTTTTTTTTTTTAAAAGGCCTTTCTCAAATGCAGCTCGAGGTTTCACGGCACTCCTGCACTTTTAATGAAACCCAGCGCGCCAGACACGCACTCATACAGGGGCGATTTTTTTTTTCCCCTGTAAGATGACATCACCTCACTGTTCTTCCAGATGAGCGCCTGGCTGGGGAAAATGGGAACGCTCCTTTGCAGAGATGTTCTTTAGACTTTATCTTTTTATTTCCTAAAATAATTTCAGAGAATCCTACTTCCTGAGCACAGAAAGGATGGGATAGTGATAGTTGGCCGTGTTATTTGAATGGAAATAAACTTGCTTTCCTTTTGGACAGTAGGTTTTTTTTTTTTTTTTTAAATTAACTTTAGAGAGGGCGAGGAAGAGAAAGAGAGAGAAAGAGAGAACATCAGATTTGTTCTACTAATCGATGCATCATTGGTTGATGCTTGTATGCGCCCTGACCAGGGATCAAACCTGCAACCTTGGTGTATCAGGAAAATGCCCTAATTAATAACTTGAGCTACGCTTTGGGCAATACTTATGCTCCCTTTTCCCAAATTGGCAAAATGATTTCTTTTAATGTAAGGGGTTGTGTGGGCAAGATGGCTAGTAGCTTCTGATACTACGCACCCAGTTAATCTTCTTTCTCCCATTAATTTGCATGAAACCCTTCTTGACTCAGAGACTTTTTCTTTCCAGTTACATTGAAATGACATCTGCATGTAGCATTGTATTCATTTTAGGGGCACAGCGCCACAGTTTAACTATGCGTGTGCCGTGAAATGTTCACCACGGTGAGTGCGGTTCATAGACGCCCCCTCAGGCCCTTACACTTTGTTTCTTGGGAGGAAAATGTTTCAGGTCTGCTATTGGGGAATAATCATCTCGGCTCAAGTGTCGCTGTAGAGATTGTTACATAGTTTCGATGCTAATGTGATCCTGTGGTTCGTGGTTGGAATCCCCTCTCCCTTGAATTCCCAGTGTGATTTCTGTTTGCTGTGACTTGGGAAGTCGGGAAGACAGCAGGGTTAAAGGCATCCTTTGAAGTCCCACTCGGGAATCTCCTCTGAGAAGTGGCAAGGACGGCATCTCCGTAGGAGTCATTGCTGAAATGGTGTAGGAAAAAGAAAACCACCTGTGAAAGAGTATGAGGAAAATATTTCATGCACGAGGCTGTCGAAGTCCCAGCTTCTTCACCCAGCCCACACTTCTGTTTGATCATGTGCCGGGGATGGAGTCCTGGGGGCTTCCAGGGGTTCACGTCTTGGGGGTTGGTTCACGAACGGGGTTCTGGGGGCAGGGAGAGTCCTAGGGGAGGGAAGGGCAGATAGAGCTCCTGGCAGCAAGATTCCCCCAGGCGGTAGGGTATTTTTAGATGCTGCACTCAGCACAGCAGCACTGAGACTGGCCAGGTGATGGCTAAGCCCTATCATCCCTCCCCTGCCCGGTGCAGGTCGGGTGCGACCTGCCTGGCGTTACATGCTGCTCGCACACCTGTGCTACTGCACCAGGTGACAAAAGGTGGACTCGCACCTGCGTTCAGCAGTTCGCTGCTTGAACCTGTGTCTCTTCTGGGTGACTAGGCGTGGGATCCTTTTGCATTCAAGGCACTCCAGTCCAAATCCCCAAGTACCGTATTTCGCCACGTATAATGCACACCTTGTATTGGGCACACCCATGGTTTTGGCCCAAACTTGCAGGAAAAAAGAAATCTTCCATGTTAATTTCTTAACCCCCT
The DNA here is from genome assembly GCA_004026765.1 of Micronycteris hirsuta. Lineage (NCBI taxonomy): Eukaryota > Metazoa > Chordata > Mammalia > Chiroptera > Phyllostomidae > Micronycteris > Micronycteris hirsuta. Next base: position 22,432 of record PVJI01019376.1, read on the forward strand.
TTTTTTTTTAATTTTTATTTTTTTATTTACTTTAGAGAGAGGGGAAGGGAGGGAGACAGAGAGGGAGAGAAACAGCAATGTATGGTTGCCTCTCACATGGTCCTCACTGGGGACCCGGCCCGCAACCCAGGCATGTGCCCTGACTGGGAATCGAACCGGGACCCTCTGGTTCCCAGCCCGCGCTCCATCCACTGAGCTACACCAGCCAGGGCTCTTAACCCCTTTTTGTATTCATTTGCATTTAGAAACAAAAGCGATGATCACATTCCAGGGTATGATTTTGCATACGGATATCGTTAGTGCTTTCTAGACTTAACACTTTTAATCCATACGCATAAATAAAATAATTAAAATCATGTATGTAGATACAGAGTTAGTACTCCCCATGTGGAATGCACTTCCTTATTTTTTTCCCTCCAAAATTTGGGCAAAAAAGTGCACCTTAGACACGGGCAAACATGGGGTAACTGCGATCGTGGGAATGGACGTGATGGGACAGAGGCGCACGTGGACACTCGGGGTTCCGAGGTGTCTGTTCTGGCCCTAGACGGTGGATGAATGTGTTCCATGTCAGGGCTCCTTTTTTTTTTTCATCCTCAGCTGGTCATACGTTTCACTGATTTTAGAGAGAAAAGAAGGAGAGAGAGAGAGAGTCAGAGAGAAAGACAAAGACATCCCTGTGAGAGAGAAACATGGATGGGGTACCTCCCGTATGTGCCCTGCCTGGGATTTGAACCCGCAACCTTTTGGTGCACATGACACTCCAGCCAACTTAGCCACCCTGCCAGAACCTTTTTTTTTTTTTAATGTTTCATTTATTCATTGATTTCAGAGAGAGAGAGAGAGAGAGAAACACTGATTTGTTGTTCCACTTACTAAGGCATTCATTGGTTGATTCTTGCATGTGCCCTGACTGGGAATCGAACTCACAACCTTGGCATATGGGGTTGATGCTCTAGCCCACGGAGCCACCCAGCCAGGGCTGCAGTCAGTTGGACTGAAACAGGGAGCTCTGGGGCTGCACTGAAGCGCACACTTTCCAGGATTAATTTTATGTGGATGTGCGTTGCACCCCCACCCAGGAACGACTGTGCAGCTGACAGGAACCCAGTGTGAAGCCAGCGCTTTACAGGGACTTCTGCACAAACCAGACCTTAAAGGAACCCAGCCAACGCACACCCCGGGCTGAAATGAGGGAGCAAAACCAACCTGGCCCCCCGGGATCCGTTGCTTCCTGTCTGATCTGCTCCCTGGTACTTTATCGCAAGGTCGGACTCGATCTTGAACTGCGGCACTGCTTCAATCTGATGTCAGAGCAAGCTCGACGTGCTGACGGAATGTCTCTGCATCCAGCAGGTGGGAAGCCCTCATTTTAACACATTTCCTGAGAACAGCGAATGGGCAGAAAAGCAAATTTCCTATGCACCGTTTTCAGTTCCTTCCCCTCTGCATAGGCGTTCCTGTGGCCATTACTTGTTGCAGAGACGCCGTTTCCCGTGCTCTGCATCTTCCCATCCACTGATGCGTTAGCACGGATGTCTTGCTTAACTTCGTGGAATTATGAGATTTACGGTTAAGTAGAAAGCAGGGTTTTATTTCTTTTACTTAAAAATGCAAACAATTCAGTGACAGCCAGCACATCACGTTGTATTAGTTTCAGGTGTATGGCGTAGTGAATACACACTTATATACTTTACAAAGTGTTCCCTGTATATTTCTAGCAGCCGCGTGGCCCCGCACATGGTTATTTATTACAATATTATTCTCTGTATTCTTTGTGCCGGACTTTACATCCCTGGGACTCTTCTGTCACTGCCCATTTGTACTTCCCAATCCCTCTCTCTGGCCGCCCTCCACGTGTTCTCTGGGTCTATAACTTTCTTGTTCATTTCTTGGCCACGGGTTAGTTCCAATGTTTCATTTTTTGAGGAACTTCTATCCTGTTTTCCATACAAGTTACCTGCTTCTAAAACCCTGCAGCAGCCTGGCCCACAAAGAAAGAACTAATTGCCCTGTTAAGTGATAGAAGAAGAAAAAGCATGTCTTTTTCCAATTTCCCTCTGCGTTCGGTTCCACTCTTTGTATCAAATAGGTCATTGTTGTTTTAATGTTCTCAGTATCATTTGTGCTTTTTCTGTGAGTCCATGTGTCTCAAACACGGGCCTGCATTTGTGACAAAGGATACATTTGTTCTCATCTACATAGATAGCATCCATTTCGAGAACCATTCGACATATTGTAGCAAGTTTTTTTTTCCATCCACGCATTCAGTTTCATAATTTAAATGTCGTGTTGTGAGTTACCAAGTAGCCACAAAGAAAGACAACATTCGTTATATACGGTTATGTGTTTATTTTTGGAGGCAACACAAAAGTTTGTGTGGGGTTTTGACAATGTTTAATTCCTTGAAATGTTTTTTTTTTTCTTTTCATTCATTGAATTCACAATCCTGTCGAGTTCACACCCTGTGCCCAGGCTGGTTTGTAAAGGGAAAATAATCGTACGTGTCCCCAGATTTCAGGGGGAGCTTCCAGGCCAATGCAGCAAGTTTTTAGAAAAAGAGTGCATGAGTTTCTTATAAGTTTCTTACCAATTCATTACACATATCCCACGTCCTTTAGAAGTGAGTTAAATCCACCTTTGTTTTAAAATGAGATTGAAAAATAAAGTCCATTACTTCCTTGAGAACCAAATGGAATCGAATGCATCCCATCTTGGGTTGGTCCTTAATTTCATTCACAGGTCTCTGGTTTCTTCTGCATTTCCTTGGGAACTGCTTTCTCTTTCCAAGGGCTGGGCCTGGACTTGGTGGGTTCTCTGATTGAAAAATCATGCCTCTGCGCCCTGGCTGGTGTGGCTCAGTGGATTGAGTGCGGGCTGCAAACCAAAGGGTCGCCAGTTCAATTCCCAGTCCGGGCACATGCCTGGGTTGTGGGCCAGGTCCCTAGTTGGGGCCACGTGAGGCAACCACACATGGATGTTTCTCTCCTTCTCTTTCTCCCTCCCTTCCCCTCTCTAAAAATTAAATAAATAAAATCTTTAAAAAAAAATGAAAATTGATGGCTCTGAAAACATTCCAGGGGTCTCAGGTCTGCTGTCTATGAAGTGGTCCACAGCAGGGATGGGTTCTGTGATCTATTAACAAAATGCCCTTTTACTTAAGCATCCTCGATCTACAACCCGCAAAGGGTCCTTCCATCCCAGCCCTCCTTTTGCAGGGGGACGATCTTCTCATGCCCGTCTGTGGTGGTACGAAGTAGCCATTTGCCATACGGGACGTGGGACTCACTCCTCCGATAAGCGTCTGAGTTTTTCCAAGCATGATGCAAGTCCTTTTAAATCACGCCCTTTTCTTAGTGAAGTCTGTTCAGGGAACCAGGCGCCCGACTCTGCCGTCTGCATTGGCTCTGTTTTCTTTTCCCTGCCTCTGGGCATCTGGTTCCGTTGATGTACTCCACAGAGTCTGTTTTCTGTGGCTGTGTGCACCTGCCGATGTTGCTGGCTGGCATCACCCCACCGTGGAAATCCGTCTGTGACGAGAAAGCAAGGTTGAGAATGTTTTCTCAGACGCCGGGGGGATCCATCTGGACGTCATTTCAGAGATACGATCCTGGCATGCTGGGGGGCAGACTTGCTTGGGTCAAGCATCTGTTCAGGTGTACTTAAAAGCTACGTGCCTCAGCACTCAATAATCGATAACTTCTCTGTGCATGCCACATGGTGGCGGTTAGCGTTTCAGGCACAGTGTGAGTTCACACTCATCACACTCACACAGTGCCTGGGAGGGAGCCTGTAACTGGGTCCCTACGGCTGCTAATCCCTCCCTTTTGTGCGGTACCGCCCACTGCCCCCTTCAGGACTAGTTGGCCCTTACCGTCTTCATCCGCAGGTGGCTTTGCCCTCACCAGAACGCTCAGGAAGTTGGCACCGTGTTCTGGATTGATCACCTGGGACCTGTCACTCAACCATGGGGAAGTGCAGACAACATCTTAACCTGTCTGTGTTTCTCCTCAGTGAACAAAGAAACAAGGGAAAGATCATGACAGTGTGAAGGACAGGTTTGCCTTGCAGGAAGGAAGGAGAATGAAGACCACCTTGGAACCTAGGAGGTCCTCAGACAGAGTCTCCACTCGGGCAGGCTGAGAGCGTATCAGCAACTGGGGACTGTAGGAAGTTACCCATAGTCCTCCTCCTCTTCCCCTTCTTGAACAGCCCTAGACTCAGTCCGGCGAGCAGGACGGATTGGAGGCATTGTTGAGTCTCCCATCTCCTTGGTTGGTACCTTCTAGATCGATAAACTCTTTTTGCTCCAAACTCTGACGTTTTGGGTTTTGGCTTTCTGAGGCATGCAGTACTCCCACTGGAGCTTGGTAGCACTCCCAGCCTGTGGGTGGAAATGATCTGGAGTCTCAGCATGGACCTACTCGTCCGACCGAAAGAAAAGACCGGTGTGAAGGTCTGTTGGTCACTGCATCGTTGGTTGGCCGAAATCAGACCGGTGTCCTGCAGCTGTTGGCGCACAGAGGAGAGAAGGAGAAACATCGTACTCCTATTAACCTCGTTGACTAAAAATTCCATAGCCGTGACGCTTGAAAAAATAGAGTTTTCAAAGTAATATTTTCCAGGGAGAACGATACCAATGAATTTTCAAAAAGTAGAAACAAAGACAGCAACAAAAGCTAAACAGAAAAAGAAAGAAAACAAAAAACCTTCCCCTCATCAATAACTATGACAAGATTCAGAGTAGAATAACTGATTAGGGTTTTTCAAGATGAACTATTTTAAGGATATTCTAAATCGACAGCTGAGAACATGATAATGTGCATTATCATGTAACAGCTGAACTAATAAACCAGCTTTTTCAGAAGGACTCTTGCTTGCTTTTTATATGGTAAAATTATTCAGGAAAAAAGGCTTTCTGTTTCTGATGTATTTGTGTGTGTCTGTGTCTGTGTGTGTTTCCTTTTAAAAGGTTGATTCATCGTTTAACATAAATAGGAAGCTCAGTTGGTTGGAGCATCATCCTGATACACTGAGGTTGTGAGTTCGAAGCCCAGGCAGGACACATGCCAGAATCAACCAACGACGCATAGAAATCCTTCTAGGGAAGGCGGGGGCATCGAGGGGGTGGGGATTCCATGTTCAGCCTGGACGACCTCTTCCACGGACCTTGCTTGGAAGGGGGTGGATGGTCAGTATCAGCATCTCTGAGTTTTGATTTTCTTGTTATATTTTCCGTGGCTGCTGGAGAGCTGTCCACGCTGCAGGGTTTGTTGTCCGATTGTGATCACTGTGGTCAAGTCCTTCTACGTCAACAGTGCTTGGTTCGCCGCAGACACATGCTGTCTGCGCCGTTGCTGAATGGCACAGAGCTACCTGCTTCTCCTAGTCCTAGTTTTCTCCCAGAGACGGTTAGAATGTGCAAAGCCGCACAGGGGACCGAGGACTGAATTTCCCCAAGACCTGGCCGTCATAGTTGAAGATGCCCAGGTAGTCCACGCCCTTGAAAAACCAAGAACTAGAATCCTATATGCACTTCTTCCTCCTGGGCCGAAAAATCAAGATGAGATGCAGAAGAAAAAACACGGACAAAAGACATCTTGCAATTTATTTTCAACCAGCAAGCCCGGTTCTCATGCACTCAGCCTTAATTTCCCAATACGTGATTCTGGTTTTGGAGAGCCGGAAGAATAGGCAGAGAAACACCTGTTTATCCCAGAAAGGAATGCAATCTGCTGTTGTGTCTGCTGGGTGCAGACAGGTCATTTTGGACAAGTGGATGAGAAAGGCGATCATATCATACTGATTTAAAAAATAGCGCTGTGGGTTAGGTTGGCGATAATAGGTTTAAAGATTTTAAGAAGACTGTGTTACGAAAGCACCTGATTGACAGGTGAACGATGCTTCCCAAAGTTTATTCTTTTGTGTCTTGAGCTGGTGTTTAATCCTATCACCTTGATCCCACAAGCTTCTGCGTACACACGGGTGTTCAAGCCATACACAGGGCATGCGTGGGTAAAGCCCAGAGAGGAAAATATATATATATTTCTCCTCTTGCAGAAACAGCTTCCCATGACTAAGCAGGAGAGACCCATGGGAGGTACCATCCGGGTGCCTGTGTGGGATTGCGTTTCCTTTAAAGGCCAGGGCTCAGAACCGCCTTCCTGATGTTTAGGGTGAAGTATCAAGTGTCCGTGGGTGGAAGGCAGACGCGGGCAATGGTGCCTACCCCACCGAGTCAGCCAATGGTGTCGATGTTTCAAAAGAACTCCCTCAGCGCGGATAGACGCACTTGTCTTTTACGAAAATGGGACTAGACCGTTGAAACTGCCCATTTCCCAATTTTTGAAAAACCGCAACCTGCATACTTCTGTCGATTTATTTCTGTACGTATTTATTTTTCATCAAGAATCCCACATTTTCAAAGGCAGTAGGCCAAAAGAATTATCATTTAAAATTTTTTTTAAATGTTCTACTTTTTAAGGCAACTACTACTTCGCTGTGCCGTCATAGCTGCTGAAGGGGGAAGAAAAATCTGCTCTACTTTAATGGCGTGTCAGAATCATCAGAGACTCTGGAAATAATTTTTCAGTGTATTCTCCAAACCTCGTAACCTATGGGCACATGACGTGATTTTCACGTGTTGGGATCATGTCCCCCTAGTCCTCTTTTTGAAGGGTGCTCGTATCGACAAATATCCCTGAACGATGCTGGCCTTAGAAGGCAACGTAGACGAAAAGACGCACAGTGAAAATTCATATGTGGAGATTCCTGAACAAGACCGCATTTCACGAGACAGCGGAAGGAGCGAAAAGAGCTGCAGGGCGTAAGCATGAAGCAAAGGTAGATTATTGAGGCTGCTCGAAACTGTGTCTGCCCGACCTGGCGCCTTCACCTGTGGGGCAATGGTGTTCTGTTCCACCTGCGTGAGCGATCCCACGTGGAACGACAGGCTGCATTTCCACCTCTCGGGGCGCCAGTTTCTCACCTGTGCGATGGCGGCAATCAAGTGCTGGCGAAGCTTCCCGCACTGCTTCTGGGTACGGCTTTCCCCCAAGTGTTTTCGTTTTCCTGCATCCAACATTGTTAATTTATACTTTCCCATCAGACAGAGGGAATTTCAATAGATCTTTAGGGAAGGAAGACTCCCAATGCTGAAAAGCAAGAGAAAATATTCCAAAGCAGGCTTTAAAAGTCAAAATCATGAGCACAGCATACAACGGGGTCACCATTTTATAGGTTAAGTATTATGCATGTCTCAAAAAAACTATAAACTATATATTCACGTATTCACAGGTGATGTTGCTGAGTGAGACTCAAGACTGTGCTTTTATTTTTCTTGAAAGTTCTCTATAGTTGGAAAACTATAATGATTTTTTTAACTCACGGGCAACTTCTGGGAGACATCGCCAAGAGCAGATGTTAGCTTCTTGGTGTTCATCTGGTGTCTGCTTTTCTCGGCCTGGCCGGCGCCCTCCCTCTGCCCACACGCGGTCCGATTCCACCACCCTCATCACTGGGTTCTTTCTGTTGTCCAAGTGCTCTGTGCAGGCAGGTCCTCTTGCGTGGGAGACGAAGGACCGGCAACACACGCTGAGGGAGCTCAGCAGACTGTGGCAGAAGCAGTGGCTCAGGCAGCAGACTCAGGAAATTACATATATGTGCATGTAAGTGGATGCAGGTACTCCATGAACCTACGTTTCTAAGTCTATGTTCCGTATGTGTTCATAGGTGCATATATGCTGTGTGTTTATGTACACATATATACTAAATATGTTACATAGATACATGGGTATGCATGACCACATGCAGTATATACATATATTTTTCCAAGTTACATATATAAAATATATATTACATATATATGAAGTATATAGAAAATTTTCTCATGCCTTATAGATGTGAGTATAATTTATATATAACATTGCATGTTGTAACTATGACATATATATCATACATCCATATGCACATATTTTATATAATATAAAAATAAGTGCATTTTATATACTATATAAAACTATAGTATATAAAAATGCATTGCATGAAAAATGTAAACATACATATATGTATATTTTACATACATAGAAATAATATATACTTTATTTAAATATAAAAATATGTATATATAATTTTCAAAGGCTGGTGTTTGTTTACTCCAACTCTCTCCTGCACCCCCAGAAAGTAGACACTAAAGGAAAAGAATGAAATTCCATATGAATTCTGCAGGAGCACCTACATAGACTAGCAGAAACCTCATTATCAAAATGCACAGTGTTTTCTTTCTGGCTTCGGGTCAACATGACGTGGATTTAAGAAGACGTTCTGCATCGTCTGTGGGATTATTCCCTGTGTGCCTCCTCATTTCTGATTCATGTTTCTTCCTTTTTTTAATTGGCCTAAAAGCTAGTTGACTCACTACCACACTATTTTAATCTAAGTGGATTGCTTGTTTCAAGTAGTCCGTATCCACATTTTTTTAAAGAGTTAATTTTTGAAGTCTTAGCTTCCCCTCCCGGTGAACATTCAGCGTTATTTCATGGTAATTCCGGGTGTGCGGCGCGGCGGGGAGACCCTAGGGAGTGCCGTCAGCACATACTTGTAAAAGGCAGGCATGCTTCCTCGCGTCTCCTGCAGCAGGTGCGCTCATGTCCAGCTCCTGGACCTTGTACCTGAAGTTGGGGAAATCTCTAATTACCTCTCACAGCCTCAAAAGTCGCTTTTTGATGATCTCCCGAGCTCTGTGAAGGAGCTCCTTTGCCCTCCGTCATCCTTTGTACTTAAGGGATGGGGCGGGGAGAAAAAGTCCTGACATTGCACGCAGCGGCCGAGAAGGTGACCCCCGAGGCGAGGATGAAAGGCAGGCTCAAACGCCTGCATCGCGATGGAACTCCCATCCGGAGGGGGCTCCCCCCAACCGCAGCCTCCAGCCCTGAGATTCCAGACGCTTTTGGACGTCAGATGGGCTTCATTGCTTTCCCGTGATCTTTTCTTCCTATCCAACAAGATACTGTGTCGCAAGGCTAAAATGAGTCTCACTTTCAAGGAATTTTCTCAACGTCTGTCATGGCTTGGATGGCATGGCATTCTTTGCATCTGAAAAGCATGTATTTACCTGTCTCCCCATGGGACCTGTCGTGAAGATGCGTGGTTTGCAATTAGTGAAACTTCCAGTATGAGGCAAAGGGTTCATTCCTAGGATAGTCTTACCGTCTTAGAGCTTGGATTTGTCCAGACAGAAGGTGCCCGCCGACTTCCTTTCGATGGGCGGGGATTCCAGGTTTCGGGAAGGCGTGAGGTTGGACATTGATACAGGTGTGGAGGCCCT